>JASANA010002713.1:0-12530 GCA_030248095.1 Ptycholaimellus sp. GST1_10
GAAACATCAGGATTTTGGGTTTTTGACTATACCGGGGGGGTACGAAGTCTTCGGACACCCTAAGATAAATTTTTGAAAATTTATTTCTCCAATCACAAAAACGCTAGAGAGCTGATTTTTTCACACAATGTTCCCCAAACCTTGCTTACTATGTTCATAAATTGGCTTCTCATTTTGTTGCAGAGAACTGGAGAAATGACAATTTTTGTGAGGTCGTTCAAAAATAATACAGCCCTGTTGTAGTGGTTATTAATCAAAGGGACGGGGGAAATGTATGGTGTACATTGGAGGCAATTTCTCAACATAGAAATCACCTGGAGTTTTAAAAATTTATGCTAATGTTAATGACCCTTAAACCTTAATTGTGCTTAATTTTGAACTCAAAGGCTTCGGCTGGGGCTGAGAAATGAAGCCTCAAACGCAGATAAAAAAAAATTTATGAAGGGCAATATTTTTTTTGAACGACCTCACAAAAATTGTCATTTCTCCAGTTCTCTGCAACCAAATGAGAAGCCAATTTATGCACTTACTAAGCAAGGTTTGGGGAACATTGTGTGAAAAAATCAGCTCTCTAGCGTTTTTGTGGTTGGAGAAATAAATTTTCAAAAATTGATCTTAGGGTGTCCGAAGACTTCGTACCCCCCCCGGTAAATTGAGAAATACTAAAAATTTCCAAAATTCCTTTTGCCAGCGTCAAGATATTATTTTCACGGATGTACATACCAAAAATCAGCTTGTTTCATCGAAAAACCATGGACTTATGCATGTTCAAATTTTTGAAACATCAATATTTTGGGTTTTTGACTATAAATCAATAAATAAAAAATATTTCGAAATTTCCTTTTGCCAGCTTCAAGATATTACTTTGACGGATGTACCTGCCAAAAATCAGCTGATTTCATTGAAAACCCAGCGATTTATGATTTTTGGTACTTTGAAACATCAAAATTTTGGGTTTTGGGCGAAAAACGCAAAATTACAACAAGCACAAAAAATGGCCTGGAGATACCACCTAGGCGGACCTTCATGCAAAAAATTAGCCAATTTCGTTGAAAAACCGCGGAGTATGGGCCCCGGAACCACATATTGGGCTGGCGCGAGGGAGCACAGCGACCGTCAGCGCCCAGCCCCTCTTTTCGACCCAGGTGTATGTTTTGAGAGTTATTGCCAGATCTTAAAATTGATAAGAGTTTTTCTCAGGCCAGCCAGCACGGATTAAACTGATTTTGGCTGCAATAGAAAGGGCAACATCAAATTATGGGGGATACTCGCGAAAAGCTGCATATAATTTAAGATTCGATAGAGAAAATCGCAAAACAAAAGTGCCGCACGAACTCCTTCCCTTCCCTTCCCTTCTTCCCTTCCCTTCTTCCCTTCCCTTCCCTTCTTCGCATCTACTCCATGAACGGGTGTAGGTATATTCTCGCCACTGCGCAGTTCTAACCAAATATTTTATGAGTAGGCCTTTAGAACGCACATAAGTGGTGTAGTGGCAAAATCGTAGGCCAAACGATCAGACTTGAAGGTTCAAGTCCTATGCGAAGTATTTTATTTATTTAATAAATTTTTGAATTTTTTAAAGTTGAGGAAATAACTGGTACCATCGGCAAGCTAAAAGAAATGCTCTGTTCTCCCAAATTCAAGCTTGGAAATTAATCTTCTTCAAACTTTTTCAATTAATTTTATTTTTCTATATTTAAACTTGAGAAAGCCAAACGTCAAAGTCAAGCCAAAAGCTCTTTTCTCCCGAAAATCAATTGCCCAGATTAAAAAACCATGGAAATTTCCCATTAATTTTCATTGTTTGCCAATAATTTTGCAATGTATTTCTCATTTTAAAAACTTTTTTTTTTCAAAACTTTATTAAAGTATTTATTACATATTTATTTCTTTAATAAAAAATAAACTAAAATATAAAAAACAATAATAAAAATAAAGAGTGTTGACATAATTCTTTTCAATTCCTTTTTGTATGTTTAAAGTTGAGGAAATAACTGGTACCATCGGCAAGCCGAAAGAAAGCTCTTTTCTCCTGAAAAAATCGATTGCCCCGAGTGTAAAGCCAAAGAAATTGCCCTACTACTAGCGGAATCTGCTGTGTCACCTGCATTTTGTTTGAGCGCGCAGGAAAAGAGCCCTGGAACTGCGCGCGAAATCAAAATGCAAATGCCCCAGAAGCAGATTCCGCTAGTAGTAGGGCAATTTCTTTGGCTTTACACTCGGGGCAATCGATTTTTTCAGGAGAAAAGAGCTTTCTTTCGGCTTGCCGATGGTACCAGTTATATATATATTGGGTTGGCGCGAGGGAGCGTAGCGACCGTCAGCGCCCAGCCCCTCTTTTCGACCCAGGTGTACGTTTTGAGGGTTATTGCTAGATCTTAATTTTGATAAGGCTCTTGCTCCTCACAGGAAGCTCCATTTGCTCTGATTCTTTTTTCATTGGAAAGAGCATCTTCTAATTGACCAAAACTCGCGAGAAATCATCACAAAATTGCAGCAATCATTAGCAAATCACTCGAAACCATTTGTCCGAACTCCTTCTCCTTCTCCTTCTCCTTCTCCTCCTCCGCATCTATACAATGTAAGATAGTAGGTATTCATTTCTTCCCCCCCCCCCCTTCCCCGGGTCCCTGGGCCTCAATTATTTATTTAATCTTAACTTTTCAGTTCCATTATGGAGTCATATGGACCAGTGGTGTAGTGGTGTAAGCGATTGTGCAGATGGATGAACCTCAAAGGTTCGAATCCTTCTTAAACATTCATTTTTATTTTTGTTTCTTTGCAGTTGAGAAAAAAACTTGTACCATCGCCAGGCCAAAAGTAAAGCTATTTTCTCCCAAAAATCGACTGCCTGAAGTATAAGTCAAGAAAATATCTGTAAATTAAGTTGTGCCAATAATTTTGCATTGTATTTTTCAATTTCGTATATCTTCTTTTCGTCACATTTTTTTAAATAAGTTTTTTTACAACTTTTTTTATATCAAATAAAATTTTAATTAAATGAATAAACAACAGTATAAAATTTGTATTTATACATTTTATCCTATATTAAAAGTGGAAGAAATATCTGGTACCATCGGCAGGCCAAATGTGGGGCTCTTTTTTCCAAAATTTGCAATTGTCTCGAGAAAAAAGTCAAGGAAATACATTTCCTACTAGTGGAATCTGCTGCGTCATCTGCATTTTGTTTTTGGGCGCGCATGGAAAGAGACACTGAACTGCGCGCCAAAAACAAAATGCAAGTGTCCAAGCAGCAGATTCCACTAGTAGGAAATGTATTTCCTTGACTTTTTTCTCGAGACAATTGCAAATTTTGGAGAAAAGAGCCCCACATTTGGCCTGCCGATGGTACCAGATATATATATATGCGGACAGACGGACGCAAAAATGGGGTAACTGCTTAAGCTGGCCTTGGCCGCCCGCCGCTTCGGGCAGGGCGCCAGAGCTCCTCCGGCCTCCGGGCACGGGTGCTACGGCCCCTACGCTTCGCCTAGCATGCTTCGCATGCCAGGCTACGCTCCGGGGCCTCCGCACCCATGCCCTCCGGCCTACGGAGCTCTGACTGCCCTGCCCTCCGCGGCAGGCGGCCTTCGGCCGCGCAAAAATCTTAAAAGGTACGATAAATGTTTTTAGCCAAATCGGTTTGACAACAATGCTTCAGCGCGCCTGCGTTTGGAATTTGTTGTTAATCGTCATGGCTTTTTTCAATTAATCAAAATCTGGAGCAAGTAATACACTATAGGAAAAAAGCGACGCATCATTCGTTCGCACAGAAACAAAATGCTCGATAAAACCAGGCACCAAAACAGCAGCTTGAAGGGGCCCTAGATTTTGAATTCTTTTGATAAAAGCAATAAAAGAAAAAACACCAACCTGAAACTGAAGCAGAGAAAGAAATCCAGGCCGTATTAGGCCAGGACATGGAGGATGGAATCGCATTTTGGCGTTTTCCCTAGCCAGGCCAACATTGATGACTCTCACTTCAGCCTCCGTCAGCCGTTTTCGATAAGGCTGCAATTAGCAGCATTTTATTGGAGGAAGAAGAATGAGGCTGTCATTTAGCTTCATAGCTGGGATGGTAGATGAAGGTGTTTATGCCTATGCTATACTCGTAGTCCACGTAATGCACCAGGTCACAGCGCCCTGCTTGAAAGTAAGTCCTCCAACAATGGCAGACGGGCACATCTATTAGAGATTGGCAGTTGAAATAACTCACTGGCTAGCTAAGTATCCGGCCAAGTAGAGTATGGGATCCTCTGCAGAATCCACTGCATCAAAACTGGCTAGCAGATCCCCGCCATAGCTCCCTTGGAGAAGAATGTCTTCCTTCTGTGATGCAAAAAATCTGAAATTATTTGATGCAAAACAAATGAATGAAGGCTTTAACGGTCATGAACTGGCCGAATCGCAGTCGAATGCCAACAGCTCGGTGCATTGCTCTATAGCGCCCGCTTTTCAGCAGAGCCACAAAATCTCCATCCTATTCTATGCATTTGGCGCATGAACAATTGACATCGTTTTCCTTAGCCTCCCACCCACCTGGCGTAGAGGAAACTCTTCCAGCAGAGGCAGCGTAAAGACTCTGGTGAGGTGGGAGCTCATCAGGTTGCCCACCAAAAGGGTAGCCAGAGCCAACAGGAGCCGAATCCAGGAAGCCCCCTCTCCTCTCCCTCCTTTCCTCTGCACTCACTTTCCTATGCCTTTCAGAGCATAGGGGCTTATCCAGCTATCTGGAATTGTGCACTTTGCTTGACTCTATTGTCGGGGTAGTTGGGGTATGAGGAGAGGGGATGTCGCAATCCTGCCCGACGGCGTTGTCGAAAGGGTGCAAGAGGTTGGAGAGGAAGGGGATGAGCTGCTTGCAGATGCTGAAGGCCTCGGCGAAGCGGGAGGAGGTCGCGGTGTCGCGCCAGCACAAGCTCACCACCACCGAGTTTTCTTAGGGTCTCCAAAGCAGGACAAAAGGAGGGAGTTGAGAGAGTGGGGTAGAAGTGAAGGAGACGAGCCCTGTGTGCGAGATGTGTCTGGGGAGTTGGCGGGAGAGGTCGGGAGCCAATGAGCATGGAGCATACGAAGCGGGGGAGGAGGGAAGGCGGTCCCGTGGCGAGTACTACCATCACCGGGCGCCTCCACCCCCACCCTGCACTCCAACGCACCGACAGAGCTCCCGGGCCTCTTTGACAGCAAAGCAGGGAAAGAGGATGATCACCATGCGAAGCATGAACATGAAGCAGATGATGAAGAGTGCCCCGAAGGCGACAGAAGGAAGGGGGTCCTAGGCTAAAACTAGGCCACAAAAAATGCTAAGGCTCAACAGGGGCAATAGGCCTGGAGCAAAACGAAAAGATAAAGAGAAGGGATAGGCTGAAAGGGGGGAGGGGGAGGATCAGCAGTAGTCGTGGTTGATGACGGACGGGGGGTGGAAGGCGAGGCTGCGCGTGCGGGCAGAACCCGCCAGCTCCCCACTCGACTTGTCAGCTTCCTCTGCTTCCTCCTCAATCTCACCGGGGACGGGGCAGGCGACATCGCCTGGGACTTGATCTTCTTCTTCCACCTCAGCCTCCAGGGGTAGAAGGTGGGAGATGGAGTGGTCGAAGGCATAGCCGGAGCTTTCGATGACGCGGACGTAGCAGCAGACGCCATCCTTGCCCACGTACTTCTTCACCACGCGCACCAGCTTCCACTCGGGACGAGGCTTGGGGCTGGCCAGGAGGTAGGCCTTGGAGAGGGAGACGTAGGAGTCCTTGCCCAGACGCTGCTGCTCGAAGCCGCGCTCCACCAACCAGTGCTTGTACTCCAAACGCCAGCGGCTCCAAAAGGTGCGAGGAGTAGGGGAGCGAGGAGTCCGAAGGGGTCGTAGACGCGGGAGAAGGCGGAGAGGAGTTGACGCTTGGTGAGCTTGTCGTCGATGATGTCGGAGTAGTCGGGGGCGAAGGGATGGAAGGTATTGAGGCTGGTGTTCCAGATGAGGCCAAGATTGCGCAGCTCCTGTCGCTCCTCCCAATCCTCCAAGGCGATGCTGTGGAGGGCGCCCGGCAGGTCCGAGCAGAACTGGCGGAGGCGTAGCTGGGCTGCAGCGAAGAGCTTATGTAGGCCTTGAGCCAGTCAAGCTCCTTCCTCCTCCTCCCCGAAGCTGAAGACGCCGTTGTCCACGTAGAAGTGGCTGGTGAGGGACTTGAGCTCATCCTGGGTGAGGCCGTAGGTGATGCCGGAGGCGAGGGCATCCTTGGTCAGCTGGTCGAGGCAGGCGAGTAGGAGGTTGGGGGAGCAGGTGGTGCCCATGACCAGACGAGCGAAGCGAACGCAGCGGAGGTTGGTCTTGGAGAAGGGGCGCTGAGGGTCAGCAGGCAGGAGGATGCGGAAGGCGTCCCGATCCTGCTCCTTGACCTCCAGGCCATAGAAGGCTGCAGAGACATCTGCCACCAACACGTGCTTGGCCAAACGAAACTGGAACTGGACGTCCAGCAGGTTGGTGAGGCGGTTGTGGCCGGTGCGGAGATTGTCGTTGAGGCTCTGGCTGTTGTGGGTGGAGGCGGAGCAGTCCAGCACAGGGCGGCACTTGGTGAAGGCGGCAGTGTGCTTGAAGATGCGGCAGTGAGGCAGGTACTGGATCACAGCTCCCGGGGTCTTGGACTCGTCCACCGGCTCCACGATGCCGCTCTTCTCGAACTTGTCGAGCTCCGCGTAGTGTAGCTGCTTCTCCTGGGGCATGAGCTTGGCCTCCAGACGCTGCAGGCGGGCGTAGGTGGTGTGACGATTGGAGGGCAGGGAGGTGGCGCTGGACTTGAAGGGCAGGGAGAGAGCGAAGCGTCAGTCCTCCTTGCGCTGGATGTCGAACTCGGCGGTGAGCTTGCAGTCGTTGCAGATGCCGATCTCGTTCTCGTCCAGGTTGCCGTTGCAGTCCTTGCACTTGTCCGCCATATCCTTGCCACCCAGTCCCACCACCTCGAGTCCCGTCTGCATCTCCACCAGCTGATGAAGTGAAGGTGAGGAGAGTTGGAGAGAGCAGGTGGCGGGTAGGATGTGGGCGGTGGTCTGGGCAGGAGCAGGTCTGGAGAGGTGGGTGCCGAAAGCGGAGGAGTAGACGGAGAGGCCCATGACGTCCTGGCAAGGCACTCCTGGGCCCTCGAAGGCGCGCAGGTAGTCCAGGCCAATGAGCATGTCCACGATCTTCTCCTGCTTGGCCTTGCTGGGCCAGTTGAGGATGCGAGTGGGCTGGAGGCCACGGTCGCGGAAGGGCCTGAGTAGGAAGGTCGATGCCGCCGACGGAGATGGGCGCGGTGACGCTCTCCGCCACACAGGCGGTGATCTCCATCGTGGACTGGTTGCCGGACAGGAACAGCTTCACCATCTTGGCTTTGATGTTGCGGTGGACGGAGCTGTGGGCGGTGGAGAGCTGTAGGGTGACGGAGCCGAAGACCTTGAGGCCGAGTCGTCGCACCAGCTCCTCCGTACACCAGGTGTAGCTGGAGCCATTGTCCAGCATCACCATGCCCTCGCTGCGCTGGACTCGTCCCAACATCCCCAGCGCAAAGACGGGATGGATGATGGAGGGGAGTTTGGGGGAGTCCCAGGCTGCAGAGAGGTGGAGGTTGGCAGAGTGGCCTTGGGCGGAGAGGATGGAGTGGAGGACGGTGTGATGCAGGTCCTGGCACTCGCAGCAGCGTCCCCGGTTGCGGCACTCGTCTCATCCGTGGCCTTGTCGCAAGCAGTTGTAGCAGAGAGGAATGGCCTTGGCCCACTGAAGCTTCTTGGCAGGGGTGTCGTAGACCGGGCACTCGTGCACCATGTGGTTGCCATCGCATAAGTGGCAGTGGATGATGGTGCCGTCAGCTCGTCTCCGCACTGGCACCAGCTCTTGCCCTTCTGGAGGTGGAGCGGGGCGCTTGGCGGGAGAGGGTTGCTGAGTGGAGGGAGTGGAGGTCTGGGATCCGCCTTGACCCCACTTCTGGCGACGCTTCTTGCCCTCCTTCTGGGGCCCCGCGGACTCCTTGGAGTCGGGGGCCAATGGGTTGGCAAGGTAGTTGCCAGAGTAGGGTCGGTGGGCTGGAGCGGGCTGGGGGCGGTTGGATGGTGGGGCGGAGGAAGAGGATGGGGCGCTGTTGCGTGAACACGGGAGGGCTGCTCTGGCGGCGGCGCAAGCCTTGGCCTTGATGTGGCAGATGTTGATCAGCTTGTCATAGCCGATCTCTAGGGACATGTTGGCATGGGCTCTGGCATTCATCTGGTCCAGCACCATGGAATCGGGCAGCTTCTCGAAGAGTAGGAGGGCGTGGGAGTCGAGGTCCTGAACTCCATGGTGGCGAAGCTGGACTCCGATGCGATGGAGGTCGTCGGCGAGCGCGTAGAGGTTCTCGGCGGTAGCGTTGTTGCACATCTTCTCGACTCGCTCCAGGGAGCAGAGCAGCTCTGTCTTCTGGGTGGAGACGTTGCCGTAGTTGTCCTTGAGGATGGACAAGGCGTTGTCGTAGTCCTTCTCCTCGAAGTTCTGGCACCAGGCAACCGCGTTCTTGGCTGGACCCTTGAGGCACTCCATCAGCTTCTCCAGCTTGTCGACGTTGCTCATCTCGCGGTTGGAGTGGTAGTAGTGGTTCCACCACTTGAACCAGATGGGGAACTCTGAGAGGTTCTTGCCGTCAAAGAAGCAAGTGGGCGGATGCTGGAGGTGTCCGAAGAGGCTCTCGGAGGGAAGAGGGCGGAGTTGAGAGCTGGAGAAGGGTGCGGGTTGCAAAGATGCTCCCGGGGTCTTGTTGGCGAGGCCTTGAGTCCGGGGCGGGACTGGTTGCTCCAGGTCAGGCATAGAGGTGGCCGCAGGCAGAGGCTGGTTCTTGGCGGCATCTGCTAGCTGGCGCTGGAGACGGATGTTGTCGATGCAAAGGTTGTCAAGGACGGCGGCGACCTGGACCTCGTTGTCTCGGTACGCTGCTTCCTTCTGCGCCGACTCTTGCTCTAGACGTTGAAGACGGTCTTGAACGGCCTGTAGGGCTTGCTGGGCCTCCTTGCGTTCCCGTTCCTGGGCCTGTTGGGCGACGAGGTTCTGGGTGCGGAGGCATTCCAGTTCTGCCTGGGCCTTGATCCGGTCTTCTCGCTGGAGCTCCACTTGTTGCCGTAGGTCCTGTTCTCCAGCTTGTAGCTCTTGGAGTTGGGCCTCGGCGGCGAGACGAAGGCGAATCTGCTCGGAGCAGTGATGGCGGAGGTCGGTGATGACCTTGTCCTGAACCGTCAGCCGCTCCTGCATGTCCTGGAGCTCCCGAGGTTGCGTTGTCTCCTGGGGCTCCTCGGTGGCTGGAGGGGATGGGTTTGAGGTGGAGTCGAAGTGGCCGGTGCGTTGGGCGGGAGTGGCGGAGATGACGACGGTGTTGGGATCGGTGATGTCCTCGACGGAGCGGTTGAGGTTGGCGAGGTCCGCGAGGCATTCCTGGCGGTTGGTCTCCTCCACCTCGTCCCAAATGCGCTGTCATTCCACCTCCTCTGCCTCGGCTTGGGCACGGGCGGCTTCTTCTTCTCGCTGCACTTCTCGCTCCAAATGCTCCTCTGCCTTCTCCATCTCGATGGCGGCGTGGCGGAGGTCGGTGTGAGCTTGCTTGCATTCCTCCTCTGTCGTGGCCTTGCGCTGGTTGACGGCTTCGTAGGCGAGATGGGCATCCTCGTAGCGCTGCTGCCAAAACTGCTTCTTGGAGATGCTGGACTGCTGACGATGCTCTAGGACTCGGCATTCCTCGGGGAGGCGTTGATCTGGTAGGCCAGAGCCGGTGTCGTCCAGCGTCCCAAGCGTTCCCAGGTCCTCCTCGTCCCCGTCTTGCTCCAGGTCCACCGCCTCCTGAGGTCCATGTGTTGGGCTGCTGTTGTCGGTGACGACGGTTAGCTGGGGCATGGCCTTGCGGATGAAGGAGTAGACACGGCTGGAGTTGGGGTAGAGCTTCTGGTCGTAGAGCTGCTTGACGAAGGGGCGGGGCTCGCAGTCGTTGGCGATCTCGCAGCGGGGGCAGGTGTAGTGGGGGAGGATGTTGGAGGAGTCGACGCGGAAGGAGCAGAAGGCGTGGAGGGTGGTCTTGTAGAGGGTAGGAGAGGAAGAACTGCCGGGCACGAAGTAGGCTCCTGCTCCACTGATGCAGAGGATCTTGTCGCACTGCTGACAGCGGAGGCGGGTCGAGTGATGGGAGAGGACGGGGCAGATGAGGTTGTCGCAGGGGCTGTCATCCAGCATGATGCAGGAGTGGGTGTGCTTGGAGATGATGACGTCCTCATCGGTGAAGTCCATGGCGAGCGAAGAGGATGTAGAAGAGGAGGAAGGAGAGGTTGGGCACCTGCTGAGCTTGCAAAGCAAGGCGAAGTTGCTGCAGCTGGCGTCTGTTCCGAAGTCCTTTCCCCTGGCTAGACAGGCTCCATCCAATGCTGTCGGGGTAGTTGGGGTATGAGGAGAGGGGATGTCGCAATCCTGCCCGACGGCATTGTCGAAAGGGTGCGAGAGGTTGGAGAGGAAGGGGATGAGCTGCTTGCGGATGCTGAAGGCCTCGGCGAAGCGGGAGGAGGTCGCGGTGTCGCGCCAGCACAAGCTCACCACCACCGAGTTTTCTTAGGGTCTCCGAAGCAGGACAAAAGGAGGGAGTTGAGAGAGTGGGGTAGAAGTGAAGGAGACGAGCCCTGTGTGCGAGATGTGTCTGGGGAGTTGGCGGGAGAGGTCGGGAGCCAATGAGCGTGGAGCATACGAAGCGGGGGAGGAGGGAAGGCGGTCCCACGGCGAGTATTACCATCACCGGGCGCCTCCACCCCCACCCCGCACTCCAACGCACCGACATCTATGATGACTTCAGATTCCTAGATGACTTAGAAGTTACTATAGAGCAAAGCAAAGTACGCGATTCCAGCAATGAATGAATGACACCAATGAGTGGCCAACTCCAATTGGGCCACGAAGCCAGCCCGAAGCAGCAGCCCTGGAGCCTGCCACAGTTCCGCAGAAAAGAAGCAGGCACAGCAGACGATAGGGCAGTAGTTGCCAGAGGCTCAGGTCTGGCAATTGATGCTAGAACGAACTGATTAGCGGGAGGGGAAGGAAATCTTCATCCGTTACTTATACGGCTCGTAATTTTGTGAAATACGGATGAAAACGTCTTTCCCATTCCACTCCAAGCACTGGGGGCTCTCAAAGGAAGTCGTCGGTGGAAGAGAAAAAGCGGCTCCAGGGAAAGCTGGCGAGTGACAGAGTGCTGGCGCCAGGTGTGGTAGTTGAGGATGCTGCGAGCCAAATGGCCCCCCCTCTGAGCACCAGGCCGCGGAGGGAGGAGTCGTTGGCGGCCTGGGGGTAAAAAGAGTCCGCGTTCAGGAAGGTCACGCCCTCCACGTCGCGGAAGATGAGGCGGGTGCTGGCGGCCAGGAGGGATTGGAGGCCGGCGGAGACTTGGTCCAGGCGGTAGACCACCCAGGTGAAGTTCGGCATGGTCTATGAGAAGGGTGGATGGGAGGAGGCTGAAAGAGAGCTTGCGAAGGGGACTGGTGCTCAGGTTTCTGGCTTTTGTCAAGACTGTGGTTAAGTTGTTGCGTTTTTGTCGACCTGGGCACTGGATTGAGTTGCATTTGGAATTCAATGCTGGCTTAAAGCTGAAAATTTGAAGAAGTGGCCTGAATGAAAGAAAAATAACAACTAGAGATAAAAAGGACTGTGCGATCAGGGGACAGCGAAAAGCCTATGACAGAGAGGACTGAGGTGGTTCCAGAGCTGGAAGCGATTGTGCACAGAGGTCGCCATGGCAGTCAGGGGAACGAACGGGGACTGCTCGATGAACCTGCAAGATTGTGCCTCCCCGTATAGCTTCACTTCAGTTGGTAGTTGGTAAGACTTTTGGAATATGGCCGTCACTTGTTCCCCGCTCCAGCCCAGGTCTTTAAGGGGGCCGTGAAACTCCATGCTAACCTGCAGTTGTTTCGACCCAGTTCCAAGGCGAAAATGCAAATACAGGCGAAAGCAACAAAACTGAATCTAGTCGAGGAGACCTCTGGTGGTGTGATACATAGGAACACCAAGAAAAATCAATAAAGGCATTTAATTGCCATATTCAGAGTTCTATGCCATATGCTGGCTGCTATTCTCATTTCCCTAAAACTGTAAGAAGAAGAAACCTGGCAGATGAGCGGCTGTTGGGCCATCCAGTCAAAGGCTGGGAGGAGGCGATACTCGGAGCCTTCGATGTCAAATGAGAGGTAGTGGAGGATGGGCTCCCGCACAAACTCCGCCAACAGACGCTCAAAAGAGGTCGTCTGCACCTCCGACCAGTCGTAGGGTCCGTTCTCTACAGAATCATGCGTTTTGGCAGTGAGTGATTATTCATAAACGCTGACTAAAAAAAACGCAATTGAGGAACAAACAATTGAGGAGCAAACGGGGAAATCATAAATGTGTAACAAAAAACGAAACTTAAAGGGAAGCGGAAAATAATAAAAGATAGCATTTGACCCAAGGCAGGCTGTGAGATTGACGTCGAGCCAAAAAAAGGAAAACAGGATCATCGCAAAATTTAAAAATACCCTGT
>JASANA010002715.1:0-43664 GCA_030248095.1 Ptycholaimellus sp. GST1_10
AATTGTGATAAAATGTTCATCAATTAAAGTTTTTTTCTCGTGATACTTCAATATACTGCCTTCAATTAATGCATCTGAAAAATTAAACCTGGAAAATAAAATGTACTTCAAACAATCGTCAAACACAATCAGATTCATATTTCACTAATTTCACTAACGAATACAATCAAAAACATGTTTGCAATCCAATGCTGTAAATTTACTGAAAAATACGCCGACTAAAAAAACTACAAATAGTACAAAATCACTAAAAATATTTGCATACTCATATTGGAGAAAAATTCTTAAAATATATTACAACTGTATCACAATTCAAAAAAAATTTGGTGAGAATTTTTGAGATCTTTAAAACTCAGAAGTTTAAAAAATGAATCAGCGCATTTAACTGTCAAAAATTTCTTTTTGGGGGGAAACATAAATGCAGCCGTGGGCACAAAATGTTTATTTTCTTGTTTTCGAACTCGCGCTTGAAATTGTTATGCATTCACGCACAAGCAAGCATCGTAGCAGCGAATTTAGAACAATATCCAAGACCTTTGATTCATTCTGGCTTCGCTCTAGGTTTCTGTCATAATGGGCAAAAAAGGGCTCTCGATGGAGGAGAAGAAGGCGAAGGTTCATGACGTACAAGTTTAGGCAAAGGTGTATGGGAGTGTTGAGATGATGGCAGGTGCTGGAGTTGTTCTATGAGAAGCGGGAGCCGTTTCAGCTGAAGGAGCTGGAGAAGTTGGCGCCCAAGGAAAAGGGCGTCATTGCACAGTCCGTCAAAGACGTCGTTCAGGCATGCCCAGCTTCACTTATTTCTTTCCGTCTACCTAATTGACTTTCTGCCATTTCCTACCCTTGAATCAAGCTTAGCCAGACTTTAGTGTAATTGCGAAAATCCATATTTTAATCTAGTAATTTTTGAGGATGTTCACTTCCTGTAAAACTTGATAAGGCTCATTCGCCGCAAAGCTGGTTAATGAATTGGACCCGCTGAAGGCAAATATTGAGTGAATCTTGGAAAATATAGAAAATCAGGAGAATAGAACATCA
Source organism: Ptycholaimellus sp. GST1_10 (assembly GCA_030248095.1). NCBI lineage: Eukaryota > Metazoa > Nematoda > Chromadorea > Chromadorida > Chromadoridae > Ptycholaimellus > Ptycholaimellus sp. GST1_10. The sequence goes on from JASANA010002715.1 coordinate 1,039, forward strand.
GATGTTGGTGGACGACGGGCTGGTGGAAAACGAGAAGATCGGCTCCCTGAGCATCTTCTGGGCCTTTCCCAGCCAGGTGAAGCAAAGTTGACAAATGTGAAGGTTTGTTGAAGCAGCGTTTGTAGGCTCACCACCAGCGCAATCGGCGTTTGGAGACAGCCAAAGCGGAGAAAGCGGAGCTCCAGTCCCGTCTGGAAACAGTGCGAGAGGCCATCGCCAATCAAGCTCACGGCAAGGAAGACACGGTTGCTTCCCTCTATGACAGATTAACACTAAAAGACGCCGGAACAGGAAGAGCGACAAGAACTCCTTCGTCTGGTCGGGGAGGCGGAAGCGAGTGAGGCGGGGCTGAAGAAGGAGCTGGAAGCTTTGTCGGCAGCCAGTCCCGCCTTCCTTAGCAAGCTGGCCGAGGACACTCACACGGCAAAGGCAGCCGCCAACCGCTGGACCGACAACATACAGGCTGTCAAGGTTCATCTATGATCTGAAGAGACGATTTGTGAGACTGTCATACATTCATTGCACTAAACCCTTTTTATGCAAAAAAAAGAGAAGTGAATGAACAGAGCTGGTGCAAGAAGAGTTTCGGGATGGAGGAGAGTCGCTTGGACGAGCAGTTTGGCATCCCGCCAGATCTCGACTATATTGACTAACCTAAAGCACAGCCATTCTTGTTGTTAGGCATGCTGTCCTCTTATTTTGTTTTCGTTGTCCTCTCTTATCCGAACTTTCCCAGACTTAACAGAACATGTTGGTCTCCAAATGAGCGTTGCAAGCCAGCGAGGCCTATAAACTTCGTTTGCTCACCCGTAAAAAGGATGAAGAAAAAGGGGGAAGGATGGTTGGGGCGCAGGCTTACCGTAGGCAGGGAGGGAGGAGGGGGTGGAGAGAAGCTGGCGAGAGTGAGTGAGGCGGGTGGTTTGGCGTAATCCGTTCGGGAGCCTGAGAAGCAGGCCTCCGTCGGAGAGGGTAAGAGAGGCTGGGTGTGAGTGGAGGAAGAGTGGGGAAGGGAAGTCCCCAGAGAGCCTATTGCTACGCACCCCTCCTTTTTAGGGCGAGGGGGAGGGTCGGTGCGTGGGTGCTGCTCTCCCCTCCGCGTTCGTCTTTCCAGCCAAGGCCTCCCTCATAGATCTCCCTTTTCCCTGCCGACTGTCAGTCGCGCATTGATTGACTTCCTTTCAGCCACCCTGCAAAGGATAGTGGACGCTCTGTTGCGCCATTTTATGCTTGACGGGAGCATGTTTGCAAAGGAGCTGCGTGTGGGAGGGCAAACACAAAAAAAGCTTTATTTGCAATCCCTTCCTATAGGTATGTGTCGGCCTGTGTCAGTGTCTACCCATCCTAAATAGCCACCAGCAAAGCAATAGGTCTTTAGGGACTGCGATTTTATGAGGCCTCCCTAGGGACACTAATTTGTGAGGTAAACGTCAATCTTTAATCAGTGACACACCGCCTTCCTTTCTAAAGCTTTTCATCCATCGCAATCTCCTCATGGCTTGCACATGGGGGAGGGAGCTGTGAAAGGGCTTATAAATGGTGGGTTGCTCTAAAAGTCCATCTGCTTTGTGTCAATGTGCGGGGTGGAATGATAAGACTCGTCTCTGCCCTCATTCCCCTGTCACACTTTAGGCTGGTGGCCTAGAGCGGCAGTGGGAGGAAGTGGCACAATTGAGCGCCTATTCAGACTCCGGGCCCTCCCGACCGAGCTTTCGCAAAGCCCCAGGCTAATGGAAAAGTGCCTCTTCTCCACTTTTCACAGCCCTTTTTGCAGAAGAAGCAGGCGTTGAGAGGGCAAGCGACTTCTCCCCCTCCCCATCCCATCCCCTCCTTCCCTCCCTCCCTCCTTCCCTCCACCCCCTCCCCCACCTCCCTCAGACGTCTAGGCAAACCGGTATGCCCACTGGCGGAGAAGGGAGGCAGGCAGACGCATTCACACACTGCTCCATCATGCCCTCTCCTCCTAAACATCACCTTTTCTTTCTCTCTTTGTCGGCTAACCTCTTCAAACGCATTGTTCTTGACATCGACTTTTTGTGCATCATGTGAGGAGTCTTAGCACAATCTGTTACTCTATTCTGTCTGTGTCTAAGCTTGGGTGGCTTATACGAGAGAGAGGGGGAAGGGGGAGTGGGGCAGCGGTAGATGTAGGCCACTAGAGTTGAGCTGTCCTTCGTATCGGGCAAGCTCGTCGCAGGGGCACGGGAGGGAAAGACGAAAACAACATCTGTTACGCCCAGGAGGCCATTCCTCATGCCTTTGCTGTCATTGGAATTCCAGGACTTTCTTAGCCTTTGCCGCGTCTATATTGTCAAAGGCGTCGCTAGGGGGAGTTTGGGGTGGGGTTTTTGGCAGAAGAGAAAGGGGGGGGGAGTGGAAATGCATGTGGTGTCAGGGCGAAGCAGCTGCGGGTGGGTCTCCTGGTACGCATCGCCTGGCGTCAATAGGAACGCGGATCTCTTGCTGTAAAGTGATGCCGTGCACACGCGGAGGGAAGGAGGGCGGCGTGGGTGGAGGAGGAGGAGGACGAACCAACTCTTTGCTCTCATTCCCCTTTCCCCTTCTCTCCCCCCTCTCACCTCTCCTCTCCTGCCCTTAGGGGGTGTTTTCGGTGGGTGCTTTGTTTTTCACGAGCTTCCGCGGGCTTGGAGAAAGTTGATGAGGATGTGCCGTGTTTGCAGCCCTTGAAGGGTGAGGGTAACCTCTCGTGCTCACAGCTCAAGCCAGCCTCGTCCGCCCTCGCTCGCGTAGCAGGAGGGATGGCCAAGCCCCCGCCCAACCACCTCTAATCCCACCCGAGCTCTGAAGAACTCGTGGAGCGGACGGAGGGAGTGAGGGAAGGAGTGAAAGAACCAAGAATTGCGCAGGGAAGGAGAGACAACGCCAAGATAGGTTCGCCTTTACCCAGTGCGACCCCCTCCGGTGCGCACCCATTCTCCCTCCCTCCCTCACTCTGTGTACCCTGCTCCCCAGATCCAACTCCTCCCCCCTCAGCCAATTGCCGGTTGGTGACCAAGTGTGTTGGCAGGCACGAGAGCGGGTGAAGAGTTGGAGGAGGAAGGAAGAACTGTAAAAGGAGGAGAAGGGATGCCGGTAGCCATCCTACCCCTGGAGAAACCGGCGTGTCGGCCGGAGGACGGCTTCGTGCTGAAGCGGATCGTGGCCCCCGACCTGCACCACCAGGCCTACGGCGGCGACGAGGACGACTACATCGACTACGAAAACCCTTCCCTCGTCTACCACAACAACCAAGACCTCCTCGTTACTTTCCCTCCCGCCTCCTACAGCTCAAGGCAGGAGGAGGGAGTTGAAGGACTCGAGCCTGAGTCGACTGAACACGCTGCGACGAGAGCGTGAGAGCTGCGATGTGGTGCTGTTTGTGTCGGAGCGGGAGATCCTGGCCCACTGCCTCGTCCTCGCCGCCTTCTCCCCCACCCTTGCCGACCTCATGGCCGCAGCCAAGAAGCACCAGGTGGCTTCACTAGAGGAGGAATAGGGGTGAGAGGAGGGGTGTCCTTGAAGAAGCCCATGCGAGAGGAGAGCGGGGATGAGGAGATTCGACGGGTGGAGGAGGATGGAACGCGGCGACCGCTCTACCTCGAGTTCCCCAACGTCGACTACGACGCTTTCGAAGCCCTCGTCACCTATGCCTACACCTCCAAGTACAGCTTATTTTATGTTCATTCTCATTTTTTCTTCGGATTTTAACCGTACTCCTTTCTATCGGAGCTCAGGCTAGGTTTTCTTTGTGCTGGAACTTTTCCGCCACGTGTACCCAGGTGGTGGGAAAACAAACAAGGCTGACAGACTCTGTCTGTCTTAAAAGGGCTAGGTTAAAACAAACTGGACCCTGACCCTCAATAGCCCAATTATCTTCGTTCCACTCTCAATTTCCAACAACTGAATGCTTCTATGCATCGCACAAGAAGCAAACTGTTTCTAAAAGGAGCATACGCAATTGGAAAAAGAAATGTAAAGGCAGCAATTGAGGTTGGAAGTGGAAGAGAAAAAGGTGGCGGACGTGTACAAGGCAGCTTGCTTCCTGCGCGTGGAGTCAGCGGCAAAGGTGGCGGCCAAGTATTTGGCCGAAAACCTGAGCCCCGCTAATGCCATCGGTCCAATTCCCTTCCTCCTCCTGGCTCTTTGGGAGGCTTATTGATGACTGGAGGGGTGCGAAAGTGCGCTAACAAGACGTCTGACTCTCTGCTGGCGGCCGTGGTGGACGCGTACATCCAGAAGCACTTCAGCGACATCATCCATAACAGCGCGGAATTCACGGCTTTGCCCTGCCTTCAGGTCCTACTCTATTCCCTGTCCTTTCCAACGCCCAGTTCTTGTATCCTTTCATCACTCAATTGTCCTAGCACTCTTCTCAGAGGCTGGGCGGGCCTGGCGTCCCCCGCGCTTGCCGCATTCCCCACTCCCGTCCACCACCCACACACTCTTCCACAAACTCCTCTAACCCCCGCCAACACCACATTTCAGACCCTGCAAGCCTTCACTATCACCACCAGCACTCCTGCCAGATGTCGTCCTGCTGGGAGCCCGCGCTGAGACGAGGTCCGGGATGGGGCGAAGGGAGGAAGCTGGGGGGGACAGAATGTGTGTGTGTGTCTGAGTGTGCGTGCGGGGCTAAGCTTGGAGCTTGGTGCCCTTGGAGAATGGGGCGAGGCAAGGGGCTGGGCTGTGCAGGTGGAAGTGATCGGGGACTGGGCCGACAAGGAGCTGAACGGCCAGGAGCTTGCCACCCGCGTCATCGCCTGGTTCCAGACCCAGGTGCCCGACCACCGCGACTTCCGCATCGACTCCGTTGCCCACACTGTTCTCTTCACTATTCCCTCCTTCATCACTCCCTCTCTCACCTCCTCCCATTGCCAGAGCCATCTACTCTACCTGGACTCTGCGGATGTGCTGCGGGACTGCTGCGACATCGAGGACTCCGTCTCGGTGTCCAGCTGCGACCTCGTCCTGGACTACCGCGCCCGGAAGAAGAACGAAGGACGCGACGGCCAACTCCCGCCGCCCACGGCCCCCACCGCCAGCCTCCTCATTAACCCCGCCGGGCCCATGCCCCAGATACGCCCCCCACCCCTCCCCGCCAAGCTCCTCAACGGGGACACTGGGAGCCACGGGCAGCAGCAGCAGCGGGCGCCGAGCCCCGACCTGCCGACGGTGACGTCGGTGAGCCTGAACCTGGCCGCCTTCCGGGCCAGCAGCTCGGAGAGTCTGGCCAGCCTCGCCTCCTCCTCCATGAGCACGGACGCGGACGAGGTGCAGTGGAAGCTCGTCGCCGTCGCCCGCCCCTCCGACCCCTTCGTCATCGCCCTCGCCGTCATGCACCAGCGCCTCGCCGCCCTCTCCATCCAGGTCATCAACTCCGCCAAGTGCGACCTCAAGTCCTCCACCGGCACCCCTCTCATCGGCTCACCCACCCACTCACCCGCCTCCCCCGACGAGGCCGAGGAGCGGGCGGGCGAGGCTCTCATCGGCTTCCCCCTTCCCGCCCTCAACCGCCAGCGCTGCTCCCACGGCCTGGTGGCCACGGCCGATGGGCGTCTCCTCGTCTGCGGCGGCTACGACCGCGGGGAGTGCCTGTCCAGCCTGGAGGAGCTTCTGCTGGACCCCAGTGAGAGCGGCCTCTGGCTCCAGTGGCGTTCCCTCCCCCCCATGGAGGAGGAGCGGGGGCGCTTCGATGCCATCGCCGTCCATAACCGCCTCTACGCCATCGGCGGCAGCAACGGGATGCGGGACCTGGACAGCGTGGAGGTATTCGACCCCGCCAACGAGTCCTGGACCCCCGGCCCTCGCATGCTCTTCCCCAAGTCCAACCACGGCTGTGCAGTGCTGGACGGTCTCGTCTATTGCATCGGGGGCTGGAACGGATCGCGCGGCATTCGAGAGGTGGAGGTCCTGCGAGAAGGGAAGTGGAGCGTGGGGCCTCCACTCTCCGTTGGCCGCTACCAGGCGGGCTGCACAGCCTGGGAGGGTGGACGAGCGCTGGTGGTGGTGGGCGGGTGCGAGGCGTGGGGATGTCTGGCGTCGGGGGAGATGCTGAGAGTGGGGGAGGAGGGGGAGGGTGGAGGCTGGGAGGCGCTGCCCGCGCTGACGGTGCCGCGACGCGGCTGCGGCGTGGCCGTCCTGAAGGACCACCTCTACGTCATCGGCGGCACGGATGGCCAGAAAAGCCTCACCTCCGTCGAGGTCTATCGGCCCCTCTCTCCCACTGCCCTGCTGAGGTAGTGAAGAGTGCAGGTGCTGAGCCTGAAAGAGCCGGGCAAGGGGTGGAGCAGTGGACCGTCGCTGGTCACTCCGCGCGCCAACGTCCGCGCCGTCCTCCACCAGGGCACCATCGTCGTCGTCGGCGGCTTCTCTGGCGGCGGCGGCGGCTTCCTGCCCACCATGGAGTTCCTCCATCGAGGTTCCTCCCCTTCCCCCTACTGCCCTGTCCAGACCAGCTATGCTGCAGAGAGCGGGGAGTGGAAGACAGTGCAAACGAAGCGAGGCTCTCCTCACGCAAGCGCCGGCAAAGCCTGAGCCTCACTTTTAAACCTCCTACCAATGGATTCTGCTCACGCTCACATATGTTCGTTTGTGATGTTTCTTTTTCTTCTCCCTCCTCTATCTTTCGCTGTACTCTGGACGCGCAGGAGGATTGAGTACTCATTGTCCTTCCTCCTACTCCTTGGCTCTGTCTGTCTTTCTGTCCATAGAATTGAACCGCCTTAGCCCATACCATTGCTACAAGGACTTCTGCCTCTTTATCTGTCTCCCCTAGGACCAGATTTAGTCTCCTCAGGTGGTGAGGCCCCATTTGAGTGGGAACTATCTGCCCTGATATCCCCGTTGCGCACCAAACTCTGCATACCCGGCACCGCCTACCAATGCTGTAGTTTCATTCTCCTTCATTGTGTGTGCGATATGTTAATCGTTCTTTTCTATTTACCAAGCCTTTGCTCTAAAATAGTTCATGTTTATTATTCGGATTAAGGCAGCCAGTGTCCGATTCTGTAGCTCTTGCGAATTAAAAGACCTCTTCAAGTGGATAAAACGGGCCCAGATTCATAAAAATTTCGCGTTTTGAGCTCGCGGATGGAGCATTCTTGTGCGGAGATCGCGTTTTCCATATATATGCTGTCACGCTCGCACATTGTGAGTGAAATCAGACGTTTGATATTATTTTTCATTTGTGATCGGATGAGGCAAAGCATCCTTAGGCTGTCACTGTATGTTGTCCTCAACCACACCTTCACCCCCTCAATTTACCAAACCTCTAATCGGCGAGCAGCAATAGAATTGTTCCGGAAAAAAATGCTTGTATTGGAAAGCAACAGTGAAAGCAGAAAAACTGCGCACATTGAGTACATAGGCAGAAGGAGCAGCAAAGAAGCAGCACTTTGCAATTAAGGTGGAGAAAGGAAGAGGCTAGAAGGTGGCCGGAATGTGAATGCTGCGCTCACGCCGAATCACTCACGCACTAGTCGCCGTAGTAGCGCTGTATTTGGCACAGAGTCTGGGCATCTGGGATCGCCTCTTCTTCGAGACACCCTTCCATCACTTTACATGGCCACTCAATGAGGACATCGCCCGATTGGTGCTACTTCAAGCAGTGCCCAGATTGGGAGTAGAATGAAAGTGGTGCTGAAGGTATCGCTGGAGCGGTTGGGAATGGAGTGGGAGGTGGAGCCAATCAACCACTGGAACTTCACCTTCATTCACAAACCAAATCTCCACTGCTATGACTCCAATGCCAAGCCCCGTCTTCACATCATCGTCAAATCTGCAGTGGAGAATTTTCAGAATAGGTGCTTCTAAGTTTGCAAGGAGGCGGAGTTAAGGAGGAGAAGGAATAATTGAGGGCAAACATCAGGTCAACTTGGGCGCGAATGGGCGGAGGTCGAGCAGGGAAGCTGGAGCTGAGCGTGAGTTTCCTGGTGGCCAGGAGCAGGGCCACAGGAGCAGAGGCCGCAGTATTTCGAGAGGCCCTGGCCAACAAGGACCTAATCGTCCCCGACCTCCTCGACTCCTACCGGAACAATACCCTCAAGATGCTCGCCGGCTTCGCTTCCCTCATTGGCTGCGCCTACCAAGTTCCCTTTTACACCAGAAAAAAGTAAAAGTTGAACTTTGAGAGATTTAAAAAAATGCTTAGCTTAAAAATCGAATGATTGACTATGTGCATAAAATCTTACACTAAAACATATGAGCTCTGTAGCAAAAACTTTGATAACCAATAAATAATTGTAACAACTACATGACAATGTAGGCAGCTTTATTTGTGGACGACGATTACTTCGTGTCACCGACTCGAGCAGCTGAAGCCTGGGAGAGTCTTCCGAAAACTCAGCTTCCTGGTCTCGGTGGCAACCTCTACGTCGGCAGCCTCATTCACTCTTCACCTTTTCGCAACCGCTGGAGCAAGCACTACACCCCCATGTTGCTCTTGCCTCTTTTCTATAGGTCTCATGTGCAAAATAATACTTTTGCCAGCTCCGCCTATCCATTTTCTGCCTATCCTCCGTACATAACCGCTGGAGCGTATCTGATGAGCGCAGACACAGTGCGCAATGTCTTCTCTGCTTCCCGCTGGCTTCGACTCTATCCTTTCGATGATATCTACCTAGCCATCATTGCCAAACGACTCCGCCTACCTCTCCTACACTCCGACGCATTCCCAGCTTACCAGGTTGCTTCCTCATCAAACCCCGTTAAACAGTTCGAAGTTCAACTCTTTAGGATGGCTGGGGCTCTTGGTTTCGCTCCCCCAACTGGAAAAGCGTGGTGGCCGTCCATGGTGTTACTGGCTTGCAGAACCTTATAATAGCCATGCGCAGGGCCCAAGAAACTATATGAATTCTAAATTATCATGATCATGTTGCTCAATTTGCTAGACTTTGTCAAGCTCTACTCTTTTTGGTGCCCATGAGAAATTAGTGCTTTTTCTGTTATGTACGGATGCGAGCTTTTAGTTTTTTCTCCAAGATTATGTGTTGAAGTCGAGCTACTGTAAGGTATAAAAAAAGAAATGGCGGAAAGCAGAAGAAGCAATCATTCTTTCCATCTATGTGCACATTCATTGAGAGCGCATCGGTAGAAGATGGTCATGGGCTCGTCTGCCGAGCGTGTCTGCAGCTGCATGAAATACGCTCGCCCTCCGCCACACTTCGGACACGTCTCTCAAACAGTTCTTCCTTCCTTCCTATCCCCGTCTCATTCTTTCACCCACCGTCTGTCACGTCCGCGTTCTTCCATGCATTCGGCCCGCCCAGCACCTCGTCCACGTCCTTCAGTGCCGGGTACACTCGACTGCTCAACTTCAACATACCCCATTCCCTCTTCAACATTCTCACTAAGCCACAGGTCAGCAGGGCAGAAAGAACCGCAGAAAGACCTCCAGAAAGAAATGAAGCTATAATAACTTTGGAGGTAATGTTGTGGACGTAGGGGCAGGTGCGACAGGAGAAGCGCATGGAGACCTCGCCTTCCTCCGACACCAGCATGTTCCCACACGTCGGACAGAACAGCAACATCGCCTATCCCATAAACTCTATCTCTGTCTTTCAAAACTCTCCTTCTCAAACTCCTTCTCCTCTCCAGCTCTGGCCTGCTTCAAACAGCTGCTTGGAAACGCGCAGTTCGCTACGACTTGAGGCATATGGACAAAGCTACGTATTCGTGGGGGCAGGAGAGGAAAGAGTTTGGTCGCGAGGTTTAAGGCCCAGGGTTGCTAATGATGCCTGGCTCTGGAGAAAGCGGTTAGGAGGGCGATGGCAATGGGTGAGGCATCGCTGAGCTTCCGTCACCAGCTCTGCCTCCTGCTCTGGAAAAATTACAAACTTAAGCGCCGCAGTCCGGTTCTATTTTCATTCTCTATGTTCTTTCCTGGATTTTATCCTGCCAGCCAAATATGGTTGGGCTCAGAATCATGATCAGTAGTACCATCAGTAATTGAAACCTCCATTTGTGCTTGAGCTACCCAAAAACAAATTGAATTTGGAACTGGAAGAAACGATAAATCAAACTTAGCCTGGATTTCCGCTCTTTGGCAAGTTGAAGGTGAATAGTGTAAGTGCAGGTGGTGGTCCTGTTGGAGTTGTTCATCCCACTGGTGCTCTTCCTCATCCTGCTCGGCATTCGCCATCACCAGCCCGCCAGTCGCCAGTCCATCAGTAGGCTGCCTGACGTAGGGAGGGCTTGTGAGTGCGAAAGAGTGTTGTAGGCGAGTACGATGCGTGGTCACTGCCATCGGCGGGTTTCGTGGGCGTGGCGGAGGCCTTCTGCGATGGCGGCACGGCAGACCAGAATGGCTTCCTACACTATCCCAATTCTTCGTTCTTTTTATACCTTTTTCTTTCACTCCTTTCATTTTGTCGCGTTTCTCTTAATTTTATGCCTAAGGCTTCATAAATATCCATTGACAATCGCTTAAAGTGAAATATTTTAAACCTGAATTGAGGACTTATGAGTTCCTGAGCAAGCTGGATGAGATTGGTCGAAATCGCGAGATTTTGGACAGCATGCTTCGGCCTATGGACCTAGGCTCCATTCCTCAACTCTACCGCCGTCTTCTTCTCGACCCTCTCATCATCCACCGCTACCTACACTCTGTTCAGGGTATCATTCATTCTTCATTCTTCCTCCTTCTTTCCAACCAATCACCCAAACTCTAAGATGTGGAAGTCCAGTCGTTGCTGCGAAATTCGACTGCTGTCAAAGAGTTTCTGGTGCACAATATGAGTCTTACTCCACCAGAGGCTGATTCTGCACTTCATCTCAAGCTTCGTCCACTCAACGTATGTTTTTCTTTGTTACTCCACAAATTAAAGTTAGAGGAATTCAGATAATACGCGCCTTTCTAAGCCTCAATCAGAGTTTTTCATCGAACCCTTCCAACATTACCTCCTGCTATCAACATTCCAACATTTTGGTTGCTTGATTGCTGACAATAAAGCAGACAACGAAAAGGCCTGGATTTTTCAGACGCATAGTGAGACATTGCCCTCTTCAGAGATGGCAAAAGAGCTAAAGTCATGCCTAGAGAGCATCAATTCGGACTCTGGTAACCAAGTTTAATTTCAAAAGAAAATGATTACATCCGAGAGCTGACTTTAGACCAAAGTATGGAAGTTTTGGCTGGGGCAATGCTGTTGGAAGTTCTAGTCAGGCCTCAGACTGCGGACGTGAGTAGCTCCATGGTGGCCAAAGAGATTCTCGTACATTTATCCCTTCCTAGTCTCCAACTAAAATTCAATCAATCCTAGAAGAAGCTACTGAAGCCAAGTAGGCTGCACCAATTGGCCTGCAACGACACATTAGGCCAACTCTTCTCCACCAGCCACCCGCACGACCTAGTATGCCTTCATTCCCTTGCCAAGCATCTATATAACCTTGGCTGCACAGGATGAGCGGGTGTGCAAGATGAGCCAGAGCGAACTGAGAAGCACATCGCGCTTCCTGCTCACTCAGCTGGATCCTGAGCAGACGGCCGAGGCTTTCCGTCTAGACCAGATGGACTGGGCCCAGCTCTTCCAGCAGGCCCATCTCTTCCTCCTTTACGTTCCCCCCTACCTCCATCACATACACTTGCTCAAGCAATGACTTTCAGACGGAGCGCTTCCAATTGTTCCGTGAGACGCTGAGTGCAATTGTGGCCATCGCCAATTTTTTGCCGCACGAGGAGCACTGCACACTGGAGGAATCCGCTGACGAACCCTTCTACCAAGCTTATGCCAATCAGACCACTGAGGATGATATTCTATCCAATCAAACCGTTGTTTTCTTTTCTTGCCCCTATTCTTATGGGTTTTAATTTACTTTATTTTCAAGGCAGTGAAGCCTGTGAAGCGACACGGCGAAGGGCTGCTGCGGATTTGGAATGCTATGCAGGCTAGCCAAGGATGAGGAAGGAATGTGAGAGAGGAGGAGAATGAGTTGTAGGTGGTGATATGCGGAGACGCAGCGGTGGAGATCGACTCCTCGGTTCTGCCCACGGTTGAGGAGCCAAACCCCGCCGATCATCCAACCCATTCCAACCCTCAGCAGCGAGAAACCCCGTCCAAGCTGCCCAACTTCGGTACGAACTCAGTCAACTGGGGAGGAATGAGAAAAGGCTGCATGCCACTAGGTGAAATGGGCCTATCCTCAAAGCAAGAGCGAAACCTGGAGCTCATCTTTCGCCTTTTCACCTCCAATCCCAAGTTTCTCTTCGCGCCCAATGAGACCGACGCCGAACTCATCATTGAAAAGGTCATCTCAATTTCTTCACCAACATTCAATCATAATTCATAACATATCGCCACAGGCAAATGAAACGTTCGCCTGGATCGCGGAGATCTCGACCAAGGCAAGGAGTCTCTACAATTCTACCCAACAGCTCCAGGCATACCTCCAACTCAACTCCACTCAGAGAGATCTTCGTGAACTTGACGAGGTTGTTGACTTCACCTTTTTCTCTTCCACCTCCTCTATGCGATTCCAAGAATATTTCGCTAGCACACTAAACTCAGCCGAACTGCAGTTTCATGGAGAATTGGAAGAAAGCGGTCTGCTGAGTCGTCTGCAAGGACGCACTGATGGCCTAGGCCGCTGGGCAAGTCATGATCCGGATATTCAGGCTCCATCTCATATCATTTTCTTCACCTTTGGACTGGCTCTTGGTGCAGGCGACGCCAGAACTGAGGGATCTGCTGAATGGCAGCAACTCGGCCGCCTGTTCCTGGATCAGCCTCACGCGCGGTCTCAACCTGGACCTCTTCAAAGGCTTCGCCAAGGAGAGCGACCTCGTTCACTACTTCCTACAAAATGCCTACGCAGACAACGTCACTGTCTTCGCTTCCATCGTCTTCCGCGTCCTCATTTTCTTTCCTTTTCTCTATGATCCCTATATTTCGATACTTCCACTTCAGATGGGACCGAATGGGACACTGCCAGCACACATGGTGTACAAGATTCGCCAGAACGCCTCCTACACGGCCACGACGCAGGCTGTTCGCAGTCTATTCTGGTACCCAAGCCCCCGCAACTGGGACTACGCCTACTACGAGCTGGGATTCCTCTGGCTTCAGGTTGCCTTTATCTACAAGAGAAGCGAATTGGAAGGCAAGAGATGGAAGGATGAGTTTGGAGGACATATTGGAACGTGCGATGGTGAGTGTGTACTCGGGGCGGGATATCATGGAGCCGGGGACGTACATCCAGCAGATGCCCTACCCCTGCTACGTGTGGAACAACTTCCTCTTCATGATTGAGCATGTACTCCCCATTTGTCTCGCCGTCTCCTGGATCTACGCCTCCGCCATGCTCGTCCAGGCTATCGTTCAGGTCCGCCACTTTTTCATCCCATTCCCTGGCAAGGAATGGAGGGAAAGAAGCAGTGGGAGGTTGCAGGAGAAGGAAAATCGGCTGGCCGAGGTGATGCGGACGATGGGGCTGCGAGAGGGCGTTCACTGGCTTGCCTGGTTCATCTCAAGCTTTCTTCAAATGAGCTTCACCATGCTCATACTCACCATTATCCTCAAATGGGGCAAGGTAGTACTGCTTTCTCTTTTACAATTAGCCTCTTCTGTATATATTGCTCTTTTTAGGTGCTCACACATTCCAACGCCCTTCTCATCCTTCTAATGCTGCAAGTCTTCGCCGCAGCCACCATCTGCTTTTCGTTACTTTCTGATTCATTGGCTTGGTGGAGAGTTAGGTGAGAGGCGGAAGTGCTATTTGAGGTTCCTGGTCAGCACGCTGTTCTCGCGCTCCAAGCTGGCAGCAGCATGCGCGGGCATCATCTACTTCTTCTCCTACGTCCCCTTCCTCTACATCAGCATCCGAGAGGAGTCCGCCCACGTCACCATTCCCGCCTGGACCAAGGCCATCGCCAGCCTCAGTTCCACCACCGCATTCGGTCTCGGAGCCAAGTGAGTCCATCCTCTCTCTACCACCTCTCCCTCCCTTCCTCTCTAGCACCAATCTATTATCTTCTCTAGATACCTGGCCTACTATGAGATGGAGGGTGTGGGCAGCCAGTGGCACAACCTGGCCATGTCTCCGCTGGAGCAGGACAACTTCAGTCTCGCACACGTTCTCCTCATGATGTCCTTCGACATCCTTCTCTACTGCTGCCTACTATTGTCACCTTCTAGACAGGTTGGAAAGAAAGAGGAGGGAGAAAAGATAAAGTTGAAGGTATGTGGAGCGAGTGCGTCCTGGTGAGCGAGGGCTGCCGTTGCCCTGGTACTTCCCTTGCCTGCCCTCCTACTGGCTCAGCCGCTCACACCCTCATGGTTCTTTCCTCCCTTTCCTCATACCACCTCCTCCTCCGATCTCTTCCCATCAACACCTGCTCTTTGAGATGAGGCCCTTTGGCGCAGTTTCTGTGGAGCAAAGGCGGTCAACAGTCCTGACATCGCCGAGCTCAGCGGTTGTCATCGTAGGAAGGAATAGGGAAAGATTGGAGAGGGTGCTATTGGTAGATCTGTCGAAGGAGGCGGTACTGGTGGAGGCAGAGCCGGAAGGCTTGGAGAAGGGCATGGAGCTTCGAGGACTGAGCAAACGCTATCCCTCCGGCTTTCTAGCTCTCCGCAACCTCTCTTTTTCCATCTTTAAGGATCAGATCTCAGGTTCAGCTTGCTTTCCTTACCACAATTTTTATCAAATTCTAATTTGCCAGTTTTTCTTGGCGTCAATGGTGCGGGAAAAACGACCACTATGTCCATTCTCAGGTTGATTGCGATTTACAAGTTTTGTAACGCTAATAGATTATTTGCAGTGGCTTTTTCCCTCCAACAAGCGGAACTGCCCTGATAGGTTTGAAGGGAGCACAGCAGGGAGCTTGAAGGGAGATGTAAACGTTGCTTGAAGATGGAAAGGATATCAGAGAAGAGATGGCTGAGATACGAAAACGCCTCGGCGTTTGCCCGCAGCACAATGTTCTCTTCGATAAGCTCACCGTATACGAGCACTTCTGCTTCTATGCTAAGCTCAAAGGTGCTTTCTTTACTGGCCCATGCGTTGAACCTAGGCAAACGATTAGACTGGACCGGAAGGCAGTAGAGGGGAAGAGATGGAGCGGGAAGTGGAAGCGATGCTCTGGGACACCGGCCTAATGGAGAAGCGAAACAGCGAGGTAGAGACCCTCAGCGGAGGCATGAAGCGCAAACTCAGCGTGGCCATTGCCTTCATCGCCGGCTCCACCACTGTCATCCTCGACGAGTTGCCTCCTCATCCTCTCCTTCAGATAGAACTGGCAAACGACTGACAGACCAACTGCGGGCGTGGACCCATTTGCGCGGCGTGGGATCTGGGACCTGCTGCTGAAGTACAAGAAGGGGCGCACCATCATGCTCTCCACCCATCACATGGACGAAGCTGAGGTATGCCTCTAGAGTCCAGCATCAGACTAGCAGCTGAGAGGAGAGGCATTGATATAGATGGTGGGAGACCGGATAGCCATCATAGCGAATGGGCGTCTGCGCTGCGTGGGCTCCCCGCTCTTCCTCAAAGCCGAGCTGGGCGAAGGCTACCAACTCACCATCGTCAAACAAATCCTTGCCCTCCCCAAGGACAATGACTCCGGTCTCTCTGCCTGCTAGACTGCAACTGCTCAGGAGAAGGATGGAAATGGCAGGTATTTCATCGGAAGCCTCAGTAACACGGAGTGGTCGGGGAGGCTTCTACAGCGACTGTTCCGCTTACCGGATCGAGAATGAGCTAGCACGTCTGGGGCCTTCTGTTCGCCTACACTCGGAGACCCTACACGAGCTCTATTTCCAACTCAGGGTTTTTCTTGCTTTTCTTTGCACTAGCATCAAAGCAAGTCTTTTCATGTATTCATGTAGGCAGAGGAAAAATTCAAAGTGAATGATGACAGGGCTGGTCCGGGAGCGAACTCCAACGCCTGTTCTCGCATCTGGAAGAGGAGGAGGTGCAGCGGCGCTTGGCCATCGCCAGCTTCGGCGTCCGGGACTCCGCCTTCGAGCACATCTTCCTCAAGGCCGCCGGCGCAAAGCCCACCTCCAGTCTCACCGGAGCCACTCTACGCTCCTCCCACCCCCAGCCACCCACCACCTCCCGCTTCAGTCTCCGTCTACGCTTCTCATCCCGTCGCAAGCACACCCTCGCTCTCAAAACCCCCGTCTTCGCTCCTCAAAGCCTTGCTGACAGGTCCCCTCATCTTTCCATCCAATCTGCTTCTTTGAAAGGAGAAGACGTTCTTCAGTTTGGACAACGACTCAGTAGCTGAAGCTGGTCCATCGGAGGATGGAGAGGAGGAGGATGGAGAATCCTACCAGGAGCCAGCAGCTCCTCTAGAGACCTACTGCCGTCTCACTCACACCGCCCTCGCTGCTCAGCAGTTTCAAGCCTGTTTCCACCTCCCATTCCTTTCACCAGCCCCCACTTCCTCTCAACCAATCTTTGCTTGAGTGATGGTGAAGCGGTGGCACTGCACGCGGCGGAACTGGAAGATGCTCATCTCCCAGTCCATCCTCCCCGTCTTCTTCGTCGCCATCTCCATGTCCGTTGCTCTCACCGTCGTTCTCATCGAACAGGTCCTCTACTCTACTCTCTCCATCTCCTCACCTCCCCACCTCTTCACGGCCTTTCAGCGCCCAGCAATGGAGCTGTCCACGGCCCAGTACTACAACTACACGCAGCCAGATGGGAATGTGGTGCCTTTCTGGCAAAGTCAGGCTCCCCTTAGCCTCCTGGACCGCAACGACTCCGCCTTCATCTCACACCAACGTCTCGCACACACCCTTCTCTACAGTCCTGCCGGCCTTGCCGCCACCTGCCTCCTCAAATCCCCCAACATCTCTCTTCCCCACGTTACCCCCTGCCTCTTTCCTACCCACCTACTCCGCACAGGAATTATCCTGCGTTCAGATCCTACTGAACAGGACGGAAAGGGACTTTGCCAGCCTGGAGCGCTTCTTCATCCCCAGTTGTCGCCGTGTATTTGCCAAGGGCCTCCCGCTCAGCAATTTCCTACCACCATCCGACATTCTCCTCAACCACTCTACTCATCATTCCGGTTTCATTTGACCAGAAACTGTTGCATTGATTGGTTTTCTCATCTTATTGAATGAAATAACAATGCTTTATCCATCTCCCACTCTAGCACAGATAATTATCTTGGAATAACAGAAGAGGGTGTGCAAATAATGGGTGGTTGAAGGGGCAGATCTTCCATTCTACCCGGCCTGCAGCTGCAAGGAGGACGGAACAGGGTTCGCCTGTGCGAGTGGAGGATATCGAGTTCCGGGTGAGAAGCGTCTGGTGACCAACGAGCGAATACTGGACATCAGCGGTCAGCCGGAGGCACCCTACCTCCTTTACACCACCGATCAATTTCGTTTGCATCGGTTCATCTCTATCTAATATCCCTTCTACGAATACTTATCATCTAAAACTATAACTAATAGATACGGAGCCTTATCGTTCGGTCATGAACACTCGGAGGTGCCACAGGGATTTGGTCAGTCCTCACCCTCCTTGCTCAGAAAAATCGCCGTTCGCCGGATATCAAAGGTTTGTGGCTAGCTGCCCTACTCATGAGCTTTCAAGCACAGGGCACTATTACAGGTTTGGTACAACAACAAAGGCTACCACGCCATGCCGATCTACGTGAACGCCCTGAACAACCTGTTGCTGAGGGCAGCCATGCCAATGCGTGATCCGGACAGTGGGGAGGCTCAGAACCCCGCCGCCTACGGCATCACCCTCATCAACCACCCCATGGAAGGCACCGACGTACGCCTCAGCCAGACCAAAATGTTTGCCTTAGCCGCTCTTAAATCCACCCAGCCTTGTCCAGTATGAAGATTGGCTTTGAGACTGCAAGGGACGGATGTGCTGATCGCCCTGTTCATCGTGGTGGCCATGAGTTTCGTGCCAGCAGCCTTCGTCCTTTTCATCGTCACCGAGAAACGCACCGGCGCCAGACATCAGCAGGACTTGGCCGGTGAGTCTCGCCAGAGTCGGAAAAGGCGGTGAGAAGAGGAGAGATTGAAGGGATGTCATCGTTGGTGTTCTGGTGCTCAGGGCTGGTGTGGGACCTGAGCTCGTACGCGGTGTCGGCGGGGCTGTGTCTGGCAGTGCTGCGAGCCTTCGCGATCCCCGCCTACATGGCGGACTACAACTTCGGCGCCATCACGGCCATCTTCCTCCTCTACGGGTGGGCGATGACGCCGCTGATGTACCTGGCTTCCAACTTCTTTGACCAGCCTTCCACCGCCTACATCACCATGATCGTCCTCAACCTCTTCGCCGGCGTCACCACCGTCCTCACCTCCTTCATCCTACAGGTCTTCAGCTTCTCCGGAGGACAGGCTGCTCAACACTTTGCTCAGGTTTTTTCGCCTTCACCAAATAGTATTCATAAATTAGACCCGGCTCTTAGGTCCATCAAACGCTGAAGACAGTGTTCCTGATTTCACCGTCTTTCTGCCTGGGGCGAGGCATTATGGATGTGGCCTTCAACCATTACTTCAACCAGTTCTTCTCTCAGACCGGTCAATATGACAAGGTTCCGCTGCAATTCAAAGAACCCTCCTCTGTACCTTTTAGTCCCAATTCCACCATGAACACTTATTATTTGGCCAAAAAAAGACGGAAAACATGATTTGCAAGGTACGACATCCATTCCACTGGGACATTTTGAACCGGAATTTGCTGGCCATGGGTCTGGTCGGGGCTACCGCCTTTCTCCTCACTCTACTGCTAGAATTCAAGCAGCACCGCAGGTGAACACCAATCCCAGCCCAGCGGGGTGGGCATGAGAGCAGGAGGCTTGGCAGGCGGCGAAGGAGAAGAAGTGGAGTGAAGGGTAGGAGGGAGTGGGTGGAGCAGTGGCTGCCGGGGCGAGGCGGGGACGCGGATGTGCGGCGGGAGCGAGAGCGCGTCCTCTCCGGACAGGCCGACTCCGACATCGTCCGCCTTCACCACCTCACCAAGGTCTCCCTCCCTCCACCCGCCCTCTAGCCCAATAGTCAAGTCTCAGCGCTGCAGGTGTATGGGGGCGGGAAGAGGGGATGTCAGGTGGCCGTGGACGGAATGTGCCTCGGCGTCCCTGCCGGCGAGTGCTTCGGACTCCTCGGCGTCAATGGTATCTTCTTTTCCCTTTATGCCACACTAGTCACAAATACCTAAAGCATGATGTAAAAAGACAAAGTAAATAATGCATACTCAATAAAGCAGGCTCAAATTGAAAGTGAGGTGAAGCATGCGGGAATGAGGTTGGAAGTGAAGGTCAGAGGGCGGAGTCTAGGCTGAGGGTGAGGCACTTGGCGGAGCCGCCGGCTTTGATGAACTCGCTTAGGTCCACCTCGTGACAGACGAAGCCGCGCTTCCTCAGCTCCGTCACCGTCCCCACGCTACCCTTGTGCAGCACCACGCTCTTTCCCACCACCACCTCAAACTCACTAGCTCTCATGTCAGCCTCGGATTCAAAGAAGTGAACCATGTTGCAGGCGAAATTCATAGCGTCTCTCTCGGAGACGGGAATGAGCTCCATCTCCGCTGCCATTGCCTTCCGACTTTTCTCGCTGAAGGCCGCTGGGTGCCAGATCCCCAGCTCCTCTCTGAAATTGGAGAAGGGTAGATGGAGTGAGAAAGAGGAGGAAAAGGGTTGCAACGTGAGAGGGCAGAAGGCGGTGTCGAGGTGGTACCAGCGGGGGTCGATGAGGTGGCAGTCGACGAGGCGAATGTCGCCACCTAGTTGCTCCACTAGGTCAGGATAGACTGCCCAGTCCGTCCGCTGCCCATGTGCAGCGAATAGAACCCGCTTCCTTCCATCCGTCCACAGGGCATCGCCCGCCCCTTCGTGCACCAAATCCTCCCGCCCCCCACAGCTGAAGCCCAAGGCCTCCAGGGCTGCCTGGGCAACTCCATTAGTATAGTTTAGGGTCTGGGAAAGAGGCTGGCGAAACCATGAAGTAGCCTCGCTCAGATTGGCGCTCCGGAGGCTTGAAGTGGGCCAAGTAGGCCTGCTTCCCCTTCAGCACCGCCGCGTTGGCCGCGAATACCAGGTCCGGGTGCTCTGCCACCCCAGGCATCACCTTTCATTAGCTCTGCGTCAGAGTGGTAGGGATGAGAGATGAAAGGGAAGGGAGGACCTCAATCTCAGCACCACACTGCTCCAGCGTAGCCTTCAGCAGCAGCCACTGCTTCATGGCCACTGCTTTGTTCACGCCATCCTAGTAAAAACGAAGGGGTTTGGGTGGAGGAATAGCGAGGGAAGACCCCAAAAAGTGCACTTTCATGTGGACATTGATGCGATAGCGAACGGTGAAGTGCTCAGGACTGCACATGAGAATCCGCTTCACGGGTTTCGCAAGGCGGGCATAATAGCGGCGAAATATCATCCTTCAAAGCGAACAGATCCCCAGATGTACTAGGGGGCTAGGATGAATGGTATGGGGCCTGTGCCCGTCATACAACACACTCAGTCTTCTAAACCGGATACACCGCAGCAGGGGAATTTGCGCGCGCCCCATTAGATAGCGGGTAAGACAACAATTGTTGGACTTCGCGGCGGGATAAACGGTCCACAATCACGAAAACCAAACTCAAAAAGCACGCTGGTATTTGCTAAGGCCTTTCCACTTAGATAACCTTGTTGTTCAAATCACTAGAGTTAAAGGCACAGTGCCAAAAAATGCAGTGTTTCCGAACTCAGCTTTCTAGTGCTTGTTTGATAGATGGTGGCTTAACTAAGGGGCAGGGCATACCTGTTTGTGTCAATGGTTCTCTGACTCATAGATATAAATCTTCAAATTTGTCAATTTTAATCGTTAAGAAATTGCTAAAAATTAATCAAAGCAAAAGCAAAAATCATTGTCGATAAATCTGATTAGTGAAACATCGAATAGCTGGGTATGAGCTCGTCAGCTCTTTGCATAAATTGGGCTCATTATCCAGTTTCAGAGCTGGCCGAAATCCGGTCTAGAGGCTAGCGTGAGTACTGGGGATATTTCCAAAGCAATAACTGAACCAGCATACAATTTTTTGCCATCATAAGATAATTGTTTTGACTAAGTTTAGGCTCTTTAACCAATCAAACCTAATGTCTCGATTAGGCTTACTAAATAATTGAATTAAAACATCAGCTTTCTGAGTAAGTCGAAATGTAGGGAGTAGTCACATTTTGGGCTGCGCGGAACACAGCGGATCGATTTTGATTGATTTTTTTGGCTAAACGTATGCCTTTTGGCTATATCCAGCCACTATTAATGGGAGAAAATGGGAGAAGGCTTCCTGATTTTTTAATGAATTTTTTTACATTTTCCCTATGCTACAACATGTAAAGTTTGAGATTTTATTTCTCAAAAATTTTGGTCAAAATTAAGAAAACTAAATACCCTTGCCCCGCTAACTTTGTGCCCTGTACCCACGAAAAAAATATGAGCTTGATCCGAGGAGGTGCATTTTTTGGCATTGTGCCTTTAAAAGGTGACCTGACCATGCGAGTAAAATAATAACAATGAATAAAAGCAGAAAATAAAGATTTGCAGGAGCTGGAAAGACGACAACGTTCCGAATGCTGAGTGGGCAAATGCGGCCAACTGAAGGCGACGCGTTCATCTGTCAGCGCTCTCTGACCGGGGACCCCAGCGTGGCTCAGGTACACTTCCCTCAGCCAAAGCAGAGACTCCATTCAATTACTTCTCAGAAGTCTCTCGGCTACTGTCCCCAGTTTGACGCCCTCTACGACGAGCTGACGGCTCGCGAGCACCTCCAGCTTTATGCACGCCTTCACGGCATCGCCCCACTCGATCTCAACAATGTCTTCCAGCTCACCCTAAGGAGGAAAAGAGTCGGGAGGAGGATGAGCTGCAGGTGGTGGACTGGGCCCTGCGAAAGTTGGATCTGGAAGAGTATGCGGATCGACTAGCTGGCACCTTCTCTGGCGGCACGAAGCGCAAACTTTCCACTGCACAGGCTCTCATCGGCGACCCGCAAGTGGTAATACCTTTATGTACTCACCTAAATCTATGTATCAAAACTATGACCAATCAATGATGTTTCTATGGCAGTCTGAACCTGGAAGATGACTGGCTTATTAATCTATTAATTCGTTTGCTTTTCGTAATATGAATAATTACATAAAATTGACCTCCGAAATAATTGGATCTTTATCTTTGTCCTTAGGGAAAAATAACTTTTGCCGTTTATCATATTTCTTAAAAAAATTAAAAGATAAATGATAAATAATCATGTTTTGCGAAAAATGTGTGGGCTTTGTAGCTGCAATTTTCACTCGGTATCATATGCACCCTTTTGGTTTTGAAAAATAGTTGAGGGACAATTACATGGTTTTGTACTGTTTTGATTTGTTTTGTTTTGTGCGAAACGAGTAGGGAATGGATGATAGGTGCTGTTGGACGAGCCGACAACGTCGATGGACCCGGGGTCCCGGCGTTTCCTGTGGGAGGTGATAAAGCAGCTGGTGCGAGGCGGGAAGAGCGTGGTGCTGACCAGCCACAGCATGGAGGAGTGCGAGGCCCTCTGCACTCGCCTCGCCATCCTCGTCAACGGCCGCTTCCAATGCCTCGGCTCCTCCCAGCACCTCAAGAACTCCTACGGCGATGGATACGCCCTACAGTTCCGCATCCTCCCGCAGAGCACGACACACCAGCTTGACCAACTCACTGCCTGGATGCACCATCGTCTGCCTGAAGCTGCTCTCAAGGTTCACTCCTTTCTTATCCGATTAAAACGAATATGCTTGAACGAAGACAGGGCTTTGAAGGAATCGCACCAAAGCATGCTGCACTACGAGCTGCCATCTGTGGTGCGGCTTTCGAGTGCATTCGCAGTGGCGGAAGAGGCGTTTGCCCTAAGCAATCCCCCAATTCAGTCCTACTCCCTCAGCCAGAACAATTTGGACAGCGTTTTCGTCGGCTTCGTTCGCCACCAGGTTCATTCCCCTTTCCCTTCACCTCCTTTCATAACCTAACCTTGGCTAGGGCGATGCCGGCACTGACACGGCTTCGCCAAGCGGCCATTTCGACATGGAGCATCCGCTGGACGATACTCTGATCGACTCTGCTGGCACACAGCTCAGAGTAACCCTATACACCTATTTCTAATCTTAGTCATTTTTTTCACTGCTTTAAGATTCTCAACTGCTCCACGGATGATCTCATTGACGCAGAGTTGGGCCCAGTCACCTTTACGCCACGTTTGGTTGTTGGGGAAGATTGAGTTTGAACGTCATCTAATCATTTTTCCCTTAAGTGATTGCTTTTGTTTTGATTATTCCACTGTGACAGTATTGTTTCGTGCATGGTAAGCTTTAAATTAGACGCTAGGCGTTGTTGTCCTGTTTAAGGCTATTTCTCAGCTTTAAAGGGAGAGCATCAAAAATTACACCTCCTCGGATTTTGATACAACTTTTTTCCTGGTTAGCGGACATCAAAGTAAGCTTGCCTGCTTAAGCCGTTTTTTCAGTTATGGTGTAAAATTTTTAGAAAAAAATTCCCGAACTTTCATGTGTTGTAGCATAGGCAAAGGGTGAAAAAAAATCGGGAAAAATTTAATTTTGATTTTCACGTTTGCTCCGCTCAACAGTGCCTAAAAATAACCAAGATCAAAATATTCGGCCAAAAAAATTGGGCAAAATCGAAGCACTGTGAAGGGCGCGGCCCAAAAACGGGCAAAAATGAGCGTTTTTGGAGGTTTTTGGAGGTTTTTCCCACATTTTCATAACTTACAAATTTTTTACGCAATTGAGACCCCAATTTTTGACATGTACGCACCAAAATTGACCCATAATCATAAAAATTAATCTAAATAATTTAAAAAAAATTTACGCATTTTTTAAAGGGGTAATAATCATGAAAAAAATTATTTCAATTATTTAGATTAATTTTTATGATTATGGGTCAATTTTGGTAAAAAACTGCGTAAAAAATTAATCTCAATTGCGTAAAAAACTTGTAAGTTATGAAAATGTGGGAAAAACCTCCAAAAACCTCCAAAAACGCTCATTTTTGCCAGTTTTTGGGCCGCGCCCTTCACAGTGCTTCGATTTTGCCCAATTTTTTTGGCCGAATATTTTGATCTTGGTTATTTTTAGGCACTGTTGAGCGGAGCAAACGTGAAAATCAAAATTAAATTTTTCCCGAATTTTTTTCACCCTTTGCCTATGCTACAACACATGAAATTTCGGGAATTTTTTTCTAAAGATTTTACACCATAACTGAAAAAACGGCTTAAGCAGGCAAGCTTACTTTGATGTCCGCTAACCAGGAAAAAAGTTTTATCAAAATCCGAGGAGGTGTAATTTTTGATACTCTCCCTTTAAGCTTTATGAGCCTAATTTTTTGCTGTGATGCGAAATCTGCTGCTAGAAGACCGGTACCTAAAGTTCTGTCAATATATTTTTTGCGTATAATTGTGTTTCTAGGCGGCTTTGAGTACGCTAATCTCAATGAATAGACGATGTAGACAAAACGAAAAGGTAGTAGGCTTAAAAGTTAAGCAAGTTTGCAGCAATCAAAGTTCATCTAATGTGGCTGCCCTTTGCTTCAATCACTTTATCAAGGCAGCATGGAGCGGTGGAGCATCATCTTCACGATCTCCCATGGTAACAGCGAAGGCTGGTAGCCATTGTTGCTCTTGACAGGTTTGTCATCTTCTTTTGTCCTTGTTGACAAAAAATACCAAATCTCGTTTTGGAGCTCGAGAGTTGTAATGACAATCTGTATATTTCACAAGACTAAAATGCTACAGCATAAGCCGCTTATGAAATGTCAATCATCAAAAAGAACTAGACAAGGTGTGACGAAATTGTGATGGCAACAAAAGTTTACTTTACATTAGCTAATTTCAATTTAACTTCAATTTAGTTTGTTTTATTTTGTTAAGCCTCATTTGGTAAACTTATAATTTCATCATGACCGAAAATTCAGAAAAATTTCTTCAATTTAACTTCAAAGCATGTAATTACATTTTAACATATTTTTTTGCGCGGCCGAAGGCCGCCTGCCGCGGAGGGCAGGGCAGTCAGAGCTCCGGAGGCCGGAGGGCATGGGTGCGGAGGCCCCGGAGCGTAGCCTAGCATACGAAGTATGCTAGGCGAAGCGTAGGGGCCGTAGCACCCGTGCCCGGAGGCCGGAGGAGCTCTGGCGCCCTGCCCGAAGCGGCGGGCGGCCAAGGCCAGCTTAACCAGTTACCCCATTTTTGCGTCCGTCTGTCCGCATATATATATATATATCTTATATAATACGGGTGATGGCATTTTGGGAGGGTACCTCGGGCCGACCAGATTCATAACTTATCCTGGCACATGATAGCTTTATGGATAGGTCTTGAAAAGTACAGTGTCTGGCATATCGCTGCACCTGCGCCTGATTTCTAGAAAATGATGAAAATATCGAAAATGTGCTAATTTTGGACATTTTCCAACTTTGCAGCTCAATTGCTCCACCAATTCTGAACATTTCTTGGCGGACTTTTTTTTTAATTTTAGCCTGAACAATTCTGTATAAGATCATCTATTTATATTTTCATTTCATTAAACTCTTTTATGTTAAAAATGTCATTGAGTAAAGTCAATTTTCGTTATTTTGGCCCTACTCAGTGAGCTGATGTTTCAAGGTATTCATTAGTTAGGGTATGCAGGTGCTCAATGCAGAGGTCAGTTTGAGTGCATGCGATGCAATCAGTCATTGATCCTTAATGATTCGCCTTACTCATCTGAAGCTTCCAAAACTGGTGGAACCTAAAATGCTGATGAATTAATTATTTGCTGATGAAACGCAATTTGCTTGTGCTGATGATTCGCAATGGTTTTTGATGCTTGTTATCATTTGTTATCATGGACTATTTTATGTTATATGTTAATAAAAAAATCAAGATTTCAAATGCTGTAAAGGAATGAAAAGTGTGGCCGCGCGACGCGCGGCCACTGACCCATATTACTAGTATATATATATATATGTCTGTGCCGGGCCCGGCCTCCGCGGTTTTTCAACCAAATTGGCTGATTTTTTGCATGAAAGTCCGCCTGGGTGGTATCTCCAGGCCATTTTTTGGGCTTGACGTAATTTTTCGATTTTCGCCCAAAACTCAATTTTTTGATGTTTCAAAACACTAAAAATCGTAAATCACTGGTTTTTCCATGAAAGTGGCTGAAATTTTGCATGAGAGTCCGCCTTGGTGATGCCTTGGCACCATTATTAGGGCTTTGCGAAATTTTTTAATTTTTACCCAAAACTCAATTTTTTGATGTTTCAAAATACGAAAAATCGTAAATCACTGGTTTTTCAATGAATTTTGTTGAATTTTGGCAGGTACGTTCGTCTAAGTAATATCTTGAAGCTGACCAGACGAAATTTTGAAATATTTATTATTTATTGATTTATGGTCAAAAACCCAAAATCTTGATGTTTCAAAAATTTGAACATTCATAAGTCCATGGTTTTTCAATGAAATTAGCTGATTTTTGGTATGTACGTCCGTGAAAGTAATATCTTAAAGCTGGCAAAATGAATTTTCGAAATAATTAGTATTTCTTGATTTAAGAAGAAGCCAAAATCTTGATGTTTCAAAAATCGAAACATGTATAATTCACTGAAATCTGTTGAATTTTGACTTGCATTTTCATCTAGGTGGTGTCTTGAGGTGAGGCCGCGCATCTTGGCAACCGCCGAGAATACCTTGTTATTTCACTTGTTGTAATTTCATTTTTATCTTTTACTAATTTTTGTCCTCTTTGTGCCAAAATTGCCGCCTGCTTATGAATGATCAGTGGATTTTGTAGATGAACCTGTTAAAATTGAATAAATTGCAGTGAAGTGAACAAAAATCAAATAAAAAAATTGTAGGCGTCTTCTTTCTTTGTAGGCGTATTCCGCGCTCGTGCTGATCTTTAAAATACCCTTCTTTGCTGCAGGAAGGGTAGCGATGATATAGCAATGGAAACGGGTGGATAGGAAAAGGGGTGGAAAAAGAGGTTACCTTAAGAGACAGTTTGCGAGAGGATTGAGAGGCCTTGTAGGAGGGGTATTCCACTTAGCAAAAATCAAAGGTTCGAGTTGGGAATCGTGATTAGGCAATGGTTTTAGTGCATTTAGTTGTGATCTCAGCCCATCAAACCCTGGCCCAAAATATTGCTTAATTGCTGAGAAATGACCATTTTTCCAACATCTACTTTTTTGACCTCTGGATGACCTAAAAATCGATTTTTGGGCAATTTCAACCAACATTTTTTGACCAACCCCAGACTAATATATATCATTCGAACCGCAAAACTATAACAAATTTCATGGTGACAATAGTTTGCTACAAAAGTAAAAATTTTTTAATTGATTTTTCAAAAAATCGATTTTCGCATTTTGCAATTTTTGGCACAAAAAAACTGATTACTAAAAATGATCAAAAAATTCAAGGCTAAGACCTAGCCTATCTTTTTAATTAAATTCTTGCCGTCATTTTGGTATATAAAACTTTGCTGTTGGCGATGTGAGACTCGGAAAATTTTTTGATTGAAAATTTGGATTTCATTTTTAGCCCTATGTTATAACATGGGCAAAAAATGGCCAAAAAATTTTTGTTCTCAATTTTCGAATTTTTCGGCATGATATGTTCATTTACGACCCCCTCCACCCCGCTGTATCATTTGTTTCCCCAGGAGTTGTTTGAATCTGATCAAACAGAAATGCCCATTTTCCTATGTTATAGCATAGGCAATGTTAAAGCATAGGAAAATGGGCATTTCTGTTTGAGCAGATTCAAACAAATCCTGGGGAAACAAATGATACAGCGGGGTGGAGGGGGTCGTAAATGAACATATCATGCCGAAAAATTCGAAATTTGAGAACAAAAATTTTTTGGCCATTTTTTGCCTATGTTATAACATAGGGCTAAAAATGAAATCCAAATTTTCA
The DNA here is from genome assembly GCA_030248095.1 of Ptycholaimellus sp. GST1_10. Classification (NCBI taxonomy): domain Eukaryota; kingdom Metazoa; phylum Nematoda; class Chromadorea; order Chromadorida; family Chromadoridae; genus Ptycholaimellus; species Ptycholaimellus sp. GST1_10. The sequence goes on from JASANA010002715.1 coordinate 28,914, forward strand.
ATCAAAAAATTTTCCGAGTCTCACATTGCCAACAGCAAAGTTTTATATACCAAAATGACGGCAAGAATGTAATTAAAAAGATAGGCTAGGTCTTAGCCTTGAATTTTTTGATCATTTTTAGTAATCAGTTTTTTTGTGCCAAAAATTGCAAAATGCGAAAATCGATTTTTTGAAAAATCAATTAAAAAAATTTTTCTTTCGTAGCAAACTATTGTCACCATGAAATTTGTTATAGTTTTGCGGTTCGAATGATATATAATAATCTGGGGTTGGTCAAAGAATGTTGGTTGAAATTGCCCAAAAACCGATTTTTAGGTCATCCAGAGGTCAAAAAAGTAGGTGTTAGAAAAATAGTCATTTCTCAGCAATTAAGCAATATTTTGGGCCAGGGTTTGTTGGGCTGAGATCACAACCATATGGACCAATACCATGGCCTAATCACGATTCCCAACTCGAACCTTCGATTTTTGCTAAGTGGAATACCCCCTCTGAATCCTCTCGCAAACCGCCTCTTAAAGTTGGAGTCGATGTGGACGTAGGGGGTGAGGGCGGTAAGGGTGATTGAAGGTGGAGGCGGAGTAGCTGTAGTTGTTCAGGGCGTAGTAGCAGAGGTAGAGCTCGGGGTTGACGACTTGCCGGTGGAGGGAGGCGGTGTAGGGCGGGCGGGCGAGGCTGATGCGGTAGATGGAGTCGGGGTAGTTGGAAGGGCTGGTAGTAGGCGATGTTGCGCGCCACGTCAGCGTCGGAGTCGGAGTCCTCGGCGTAGATGAAGTAGATTGCGATAGATGGAGTAGGAGTAGCTGGTAGAGCTTGTAGTAGTGGCGAGGGAGGAGCTAGTAGGTGATGTTGTGCGCCACGTCGGCGTCGGAGTCGGAGTCATCGGCGTAGATGGCGTAGATGGCGATAGATGGCGATAGATGGAGTAGGAGTAGCTGATAGACCTTGTAGTAGTGGCGAGGGAGGAGCTAGTAGGTGATGTTGTGTGCCACGTCGGCGTCATCGGCGTAGGAGTCCCCAGCGGAGTCGGAGTCCCGGCTGACCTCCTTGCTCGCGGCCTTGCGCCCGTCATCTCCCTCCTCGTCGGTGGAGACGGACATGAGTCCTGCATGGCCGCTCTTGCGCTTCGCCTCGTCCTTGAGGGATATGTAGCAGCAGAGGTCCTGCTTGATCTCCATTTCGTCGTTGAGGATGTGGGCATAGGCTAGGAAGACGGCGAAGGTGGCGGGGCTCTTCTTGGCGCGGGTGTCCACGGGGACGGCGATGTAGGCGAGGATGGGGCGGGGAGGGACCTTGGCCTCCGTCTCATTCGCCCACCCCTTGGGCAGCACCCACAGCACCTCGGGGATGTCCACGGACAGGACCGGCATCTCTTGGCGATTCTGGCACTTCTCTGCAGTCGGAAGATCTCCTCACACTAGGCAGCAATGAACAAAATTCGTCTTGCCTCGCCCTTTTATGCAGCTAGCCCCGCCATGAGGCGCTTCCGTTCAGGGGCAGTAGCCTTCCTTGTCCCAGGGGCAGTAGCCTTCGTCGTAGGGAAAGACCCCGTGCTCCTCCCAGGGCCACCTCAGTTCCCCCTCCAGAGTGAACTGACACTCACGAGCCATGAGGCGCTTCCGTTCAGCAGGGCCCTTGTCCCAGGGGCAGTAGCCTTCGTCGTAGGGAAAGACCCCGTGCTCCTCCCAGGGCCACCTCAGTTCCCCCTCCAGAGTGAACTGACACTCACGAGCCATGAGGCGCTTCCGTTCAGCAGGGCCCTTGTCCCAGGGGCAGTAGCCTTCGTCGTAGGGAAAGACCCCGTGCTCCTCCCAGGGCCACCTCAGTTCCCCCTCCAGAGTGAACTGACACTCACGAGCCATGAGGCGCTTCCGTTCAGCAGGGCCCTTGTCCCAGGGGCAGTAGCCTTCGTCGTAGGGAAAGACCCCGTGCTCCTCCCAGGGCCACCTCAGTTCCCCCTCCAGAGTGAACTGACACTCACGAGCCATGAGGCGCTTCCGTTCAGCAGGGCCCTTGTCCCAGGGGCAGTAGCCTTCGTCGTAGGGAAAGACCCCGTGCTCCTCCCAGGGCCACCTCAGTTCCCCCTCCAGAGTGAACTGACACTCACGAGCCATGAGGCGCTTCCGTTCAGCAGGGCCCTTGTCCCAGGGGCAGTAGCCTTCGTCGTAGGGAAAGACCCCGTGCTCCTCCCAGGGCCACCTCAGTTCCCCCTCCAGAGTGAACTGACACTCACGAGCCATGAGGCGCTTCCGTTCAGCAGGGCCCTTGTCCCAGGGGCAGTAGCCTTCGTCGTAGGGAAAGACCCCGTGCTCCTCCCAGGGCCACCTCAGTTCCCCCTCCAGAGTGAACTGACACTCACGAGCCATGAGGCGCTTCCGTTCAGCAGGGCCCTTGTCCCAGGGGCAGTAGCCTTCGTCGTAGGGAAAGACCCCGTGCTCCTCCCAGGGCCACCTCAGTTCCCCCTCCAGAGTGAACTGACACTCACGAGCCATGAGGCGCTTCCGTTCAGCAGGGCCCTTGTCCCAGGGGCAGTAGCCTTCGTCGTAGGGAAAGACCCCGTGCTCCTCCCAGGGCCACCTCAGTTCCCCCTCCAGAGTGAACTGACACTCACGAGCCATGAGGCGCTTCCGTCACGAGCCACATTTCGAAAGGAGCGCAACCGGGTTGAGGAAATGCTTCACGTAGGTCGTTGAAGGCCGCCGCTGTGACCAGCCCTGCTTCTGTCACGAAACTGAGTCCAGTAGCCGCTGCTGCTTCTTGACGCTGCTAAAATCTGCCCTAGTTGAAAGGACAGGGGCAGGGCAGATACAAACCTGGATCTTGAACTTCTCGGCTAGAAGACCAGTAGAGGTCTTGCATTGGTCTTGCATTGCCCCGAGGCCTCCTCCAAATATGCAAATTACACATTTGTATCATAAGACATTGCTTAGTTGCTCCTTCACCAAAGTGAAGGATTCCATTAGCCTATTTTGATGCAGAACCAAGTTGATACAAATTTGTTATTTTAACAATTAATTTTCGATATAAATTAGTAAATTCAAAAACCGGTCACTATGCTTGCTTGGTTGGAGCCCCTGGTTGAAGCGGCTGCCAACTTTCACTCTGCAGTGAGGTCCCCAATTCTTCATGAAGACAGCATGAGCCCGCTTCACAGCGAAGGCCACTCACTCTCTGTTTGTCGTAGGCGGCAAACGAACAGACCCGCTGCACACCTACTCTACCTTCAATCTTTTTCAAGTTATTTTCCCCTAAATTTCACATATTTTTTGGCCCCCAATATCCTCGGTGCTAAAAAAGAAAACTGGATCTAGCCTTATTGTACGGGCAGTAAAGCATAATGATCAGAGAAAATGTAAGTCTTTACATATGCAACCTGTGCCTGAGAAAGGTTCTAGGTTGAAAGCCGGTGATAGATGCAAGGGGAGAAGGGAGAAATGAATGCCAAGGCTAGGCGGTTGGCTGAAGGAAGGAGTGTTTTGTCTATGTTGAAAGCCTTTGTTGTTGCCAGCCTTTCCCGCCTTTTCCAAGAGAAAGGCAAAACAATTCGTCATTCCTCTCGAGAAATGTTGCTAGTTTCTAAGACTCATCAATGAGTTCGTTTGAATTCTGCATGCAAATGCATTGTCGAAAACGAACTATCTGAAGCAAAGAATTGCCAGGCTCTAAGTTCCATTTGTACAAACATTTCGACGTGTAAAGAAAGCATTTTTCACACCACGCAATCGTCTTCCTAAACTGCAGTTTCTCACAGTCATGCTTTTCTTACTTTTTGCCGATTTAATCTTTTGTTCAATTGCAAAAATTTCGCAAACTAATAAATTAGAAGAAGACAGAATGATTTATTTCCTCCTCATTTCTACCACATATTGATCATTCTGCGTTCATTGGCGGCCTTTTGCTGTGCGGGAGTAATATGCTGTGATGCAACCTATAGTTGGCGACAAGTAAAGAAAGAAAAATAGAGCACCCAACCTAGAATCATTCTCGGCACTTGAATCATTCTCATCGTCCAGACTGAATGTCTCTGCTAGCGTCACCGCCCCCAGCGCCTCTGCTAGCGTCACCGCCCCCAGCCGCCGATTTACATGACTCCTTTGTGCGACAGCTTTGGCCCTGCTCGACTGTATTGAAAGCGTAAAAGCAACCAGCCTGGAGCCTCTTCTGAAAGACTTCCCGCGCTAGCCCCACCCACACTTCACCTGTCTACCCAATCCAGAAGGCTTCCCAAACCAATCAAGTCACGGCAGGATTCGAAACTCAGAAATGGACTTGGTGCCATGCCTGGTACCATGGGCAACCTGGTACCATCGGCAAGCCGAACAAAAGGTCTTTTCTCCTGAAAAAATCGATTGCCCCGAGTATAAAGCCAAAGAAATTGCCCTACTACTAGTGGAATCTGCTGTGTGTGTGTCATCTGTATTATGTTTGAGCGCGCATGAAAAAAGCCTTGGAACTGCGCGCGAAAACAAAATGCAAATGCCCAAGCAGATTCCATTAGTATTAGGGCAATTTCCTTGGCTTTATACTCGGGGCAATCGCTTTTTTCAGGAAACAAGAACTTTTGTTCGGCTTGCCGATGGTACCAGTTGTGCCTAAATAATAACTCCGTTATCGTTTTTCTACAGCGTGTCCCGCGGCAGTGTAAATAGTGCAAGGCCCCTGCGATAAGAGCTCTTCCCATGAACGCCCTCTCTCCGCAATCTCTTCAATCCTACCTCCACGACAATGCAAGAAACGGGAGGCAAGGTGGAGCCAGGCTGGGAGGGAGTCCAGGCCGCTTTCAGGTAAGTGCCCTCCCGGCCCTCCCTTGATTGGGGTTTGATGGTGGACACTGGGTAGGGCACTGCACTCCGGAGGCTGGGAGAAGGAGGGGAGCGCGGTGGCAGTGTGGCACAAAGGGCGTCTGGTGGTGGACCTGTGGGGCGGATGGGCAGACAGGGGGGCTGGACGCCGATGGAAGGAGGAGACCATGACCGTCGCTTGGTCCTCCACCAAGGCACCCACCCACTCTTCACTCCCTCAAAGTAAGGGAGGGTGAGGGCAACGCAGGCAGTGACCATGTTGGCGGCCCAAATGCTGGTGGACCGCGGTCTATTAGACTACCAGGCCCCTGTGAAGCAGTACTGGCCGGAGTTTACGCGGGACGGCAGAGATCAGCTCTCTGTGGCACAGCTCCTCTCTCATAGGGTCTCTTACTTCTCCCTCTTATTACATAGCCTCTGACTAACTAGACGGCATTGAGGCGGGCCTTGCAATGCTGGACTTGGAGCGTCCAGTAACGGTGGAGATGCTGAAACAACAGGATTGGCAGAGTATCAGCCGGCTTTTTGAAGAACAGGTTCATGAAAAGCATCAGTCCTTATGCCACTTTCTTCGCATCAAGAATGAGAATGTGTGCAGAAACCAAACTGGGAGATTAGCTCAGAGAAGCACGGCTACCATGCTTTCACCATCGGTTGGTTGGTGGATCAGCTGGTTCGCCGTGTAGATCCCCAGCAGCGAAGTCTTGGCCAGTTTGTCCGCCAGGAAATCACCCAGCCGCACGGTTCCTCACATTTCATCTCACCTTCATAGCAGTATGGAGTGCAGTTGGGGCTGCTTGAGGCTTGGATTTCTACATTGGGTTGGAGCCGGAAAAGTTCCATCGCGTCACTCGCATTCACCCGCCCAACAGATCTGACTCTGCCAAAAAAGTCCTACACGGTCACTTCGCCGTCATGGCCCTTCCAGTTTACCCTCATTCTCCATTTGCTGCTTGCGTAAATAAAGCATTTGACGTCAGATGCTGTCAGCAGTGGCTCGAATGACGGGGCGACGTTGGTTCCTGGGCGAACTGATACGGAACCCCCCGTGGCTAGCCGACGGAGAGATGGTGATGAATAGCCCAGAAATCCTCCAGCTGGAGATTGGGGCAGCCAACGGCGTTGGCACAGCGCGAGACCTGGCCGCCATCTTCTCCCTCTACACACAGGCACTCCCAACTTCTCTCCCTTTCCTCTCCTCATAAATGGACCCAGGTGATTGGAGGGTGAGCTGGTGAAGAAGGGCGAGGCTGCCTGGGAGGCGGTGTTGGCGGAACCGCCGGCCAAGCCGCGCTCTGATGAGGTCATTTTGGCCCCTGTGGACTGGAACTGCGGTTATTGGGTCTCCAAGACCCCTACGGTGAGCTTTTCTCTCTCACTCTGGGTTTGCGTCTTCTAGAAGCAGAGGGGATGGTAGGGAGAGCTGGAGCTGGGTCACCCGGGCTACGGGGGGCAGAACGTGAAGTTCGTGCCGGCGCTGGAGCTCTCCTACGCCTACCTCACCAACGGACTCACCCCCGACATGGGCGATGATGCCCACAATTTTGCTGCCATTCGCAAGGCCATATTTCACTGCCTCAAAGAGTTGAAAGAATAGTGCATATTTGTCGGTCCTTCTAATATCCGCTTGTTGTGTATTTGGCTTCATTTTGAGACTAGCAGCATCTAATGCCCAGCCTTGTTCCAACATCAAATTGAGATGTCATAAAGCATTGGAAGTGTAACGAGAGGTCAGCAAAGGTCCTGGCCGCTGGGATCGGCGAGTGTGATTTCGTCCAGACCGATGTAGGCTGCCTTGTTCACCAGCCCACTCGCCTCGAACTTTACCTACAACCTTCACCCTTCATCACCCTTGTCCCCACCCATCAGGAAACATGGGATACGCTATCATAGGAGCCAGCACGGAGGCGCGTCTTGGTGCACTTCCAAAGACGCACGGCGTCTCCGCGCTGCAGCTCCGGCGCCTCCCAAACCTCACGCCCTTAAAAACCCTCCTCCTCCTTATCCACCCATCCCAATTCACAGCCTCTAGCACCGTTGAGGCGGAGGACGAAGTTGATGCTCTTCAGCTGTTTGAAGTAGCAGAAAGCCAGGTCCGCCGACTCTGGCAGGCTGAAGCTTCCCGTTCGCAAATTCACGTCCCTAAGCGGCCCCTGCTGGTAGAGGAACGGACCGTCTCAATATCAATGCCCTTCTATGCTTATTTATCTCCTCTTTTCCCCTTTGCCAGATGGACAGGGAGAACCTTGGACTCGCTTGATGCCGGTGTGGGGGTTGCCAACTGGCCCTTGGGCCGTTCGGAACCCGCCGGGGTTCCTCACGCAGAAGCCAGAGTCCCCGCGACAGCTCACTGCTTGGCAGGCGGCTGTAAAACCTGGAAACCCCACCCATTCGCCCCATCCTCTGAGAAGAAGGAGGTTTCAACCTCCGCGGTTGTTGCTGGACGGTGGTCGTCGGGTAGAGGGAGGGGGTCGAGGGGCAGGTCGTGGCGCCGGTCTGCTCTCCTCATAATCATCCTCATAGTCATCCTCGTAGTCCTCTTCTGAAGCCACTGTTTTAGACAGCATTTGGCTGGATGGTCAATTGCTGGAGAGTCTAAGAAATAAACCCAGCTCATCCGAGTAGTTGTCATCGTCATTCTCGCTTTCGTCCTCCTCGCCTACAAGATGCTGTTTGAAAAATATGAAAAACGTTGAAAATAACTGGCGCATAATTCTGCTCGGTAGTTGATGTTGTCTATCATAACCAGGCCACCCTCAAGGTCTCCGAACCTCTCCGCCACAATCACTATCTTCAATTTATCATTTTCATTTTGTCGTATTTTTGGCACAGCAGAGCTTACACATTGGAAGCAATAGGTAGAGTTGAAAATAAGACAATGAGTGTCCAAAAATTAAAAAATTTGCAATTAAAAGTTTTTTTCAAAAGTAGCAAATTCAGAAAGCATTATTTTTAGTGAAAACTTCAAAATGAAAGCAATTTGGGCTCTGCTTTGCATCGGTCTTGTTCAGCTGGTTTGAGAATATTTTCTTTTCTAACAACCCATTAGTGATGTATTGAATGTTTGTAGGGTGGAATGGTGGAGTGTAAGGAGCTGAAGTGCTACCTGCCCAACGGTTACCGCATTCCCTGCCACCCTGGTTTCCTCTTGTCCTATGCTCAGCTCAATATACTAGTCTAAGTCTATCCCAATGCAGGTACGGCATGCTGCAAGAAGACGATATTTCGGACGCAATCGCTGGTGCGGGTGGAGAAGGGCTGTTGCGAGAGAGGCGAGAGCGGCGACAGCTGCGAGGAGGCGGGAGGAAGGACGCTCTGCCACTGCCGCCACAACCTCTGCAACGGAGCAGCCCCCGCCAGTCTCAGCCGCCTCCTTCTCCCTCCCATCATTCTAGGCCTCCTAGTTATCCTCTACTGACTCTTCGCCCCAGCTCTCTTCTTCTTTGCCTATTTCATTTTATTTCACTGCAGTATGTTGTGTTTAGTTAATTTTTGGCTTGCTTTGCGCATTTGAAGTTTCCAATTGTGTGAGCTGTGTAATTTGTGAGCGAAATGTGTTTATTTGTTCGATAAAAAGCTGAGGTTATAATTTTGTCTAAAACCTTTTTAGGATCCGCGGATTTCTTGCAATTATGTCTTGCTAAATTAGGTGTAATTGGAGCGAATTGAGAATAATATTAATAAAAAAGAACCTCGAAAGGGTCTGGTACAGAAAGGATGGTGATGGATGCTGGGCCAGGAGAGCCGCTGGTGATTCGCGTTTGGCAGAAGACAAATTCGTCCCCATCGTTTTTCAGTCGCGTGCACACCTTCAGAGCTGTTTTCGGCGACAGCCAGTAGCTGAAATCTTCATTCACTCCTTGACGAAATTTTGAAGCATCAAATTCGTAATAAACAGGGTAGGTGTGAAGAAAAGTATGATTTGTGTTTTTGGTGGAAAAATGTGAAGCAATGTAAAATAGGGTGGGACTCGAAAGTGAGTGTGCCGTCGCCGCTCTGGCAGTCAATGGGGCATGAGACATAGAGGGCGTTGTCGTCAGGGAGGCGACGAGCTGGGGTTTTGGCCACTGCCCAGTGACCGTCTAGACATTTGAGTCCTCATTGCAGGACGCCTTGACCCAGGGGCTGAGAAGGCTTGCCAGGTGACTCGGAAGTGCCGAACACCCGCCGCATCCGGCTGGAGTCCGGAACACCGCTCGCACTCACCCAATCCAACTCATCCTCAACTCACTCATCTATATGTATCCCACTAGGCCGTGACACTTCTCTACATCAAAAATTATTGCACAAACCTTGCTGATTCGATCGAAATGGATGGCTGTTCCATAGAAGCAACTTTTTATCGTTTCAAAGCAGAGAAAGACTCATCTTCTAGTGATAAGATCCACTAATAGCATCGTGGGAGAATTGCAACAATTAAAATAAATTTCTCTGCACCGTTTAAAGAATTATTTTTCAAATTTAGATATTTTGAGCTTGGAGAATAGGGAAAACAGTCAAAATGGTTCAAAAACATCACTCAGCTACATGGGTACAGGTCAAATGAAGAAGAACCAGAAATTTGATTGCTTATTTCAGCCTCGGTTATCCCAAGTGGTTCAAGTCCGACCATTTCGTCTATGAATAAATTAAATAAAAATTGCAATTGTTAGAAACTTTTAACTCCAAATGCATGAATACAATTTTTAAAATGTTACTGTTCCTTTTCCACAAAATATATTGAAAATGTCTAACTGAAAAAGAAAAAGTATGAATCTTACTGAAAAAAAAAATTAGAAATGAAAATTAAATGAGAATTATGAAATTATAGGGTCAATTTGGATGAAAAAATAATTTTGCAACATCAAAATATATCTTAAAAAACTGACTGGTGACTAACAGCGGACTGTTCATTGCGCCAGCAACAATCGCTGTCGAACTCTGCACAGCTCAGCTCCTCCGCCGACTCGATGCTTCTCGCTGTCCTTCCTACATTCGTACAATCTTCCCACTCACGCCCATCATCAATCACCGATCTTATACCAGAATTTAAGGCCCCATCCGTTCTCGCCGTCCCTTTCAAAGTCTCTGGAAAAATTTCTAGTGCTAGGCGAAAAGATGGAGCTAGTTCTGGAGGAACGCTGAAGGTTGGAATAGCCGGCGCCAGAGTCGGAGGTGGCAGATCCGCTGTTGCTCCCACTCGAGCTTCCGCTCCCACTCCCATCTGAGCCATCATTTGTCATACATCCCTCTGCATACACCTCATTACCCCTTTCTCAAGTCCCTCTTCGTTAACTATTGTTTACCGCTCAAAAATATGGAGATGCTCAGCGCCAGCAAGCTATGCAGTAGCCGCATTGAGGCCCTCAAATCTTGATGGGGGCAACAGTGCACAGAGTCAGAATCGGCCAGTTTTCTTTGCGCAATAGCAGAGAAAGACAGACGCTTGACTGGTTGAATCAATAAGAGCCTCTTGTATGCTGTGATCGAATTACGTTGCCACAATTTCTGCCATGCACTCAACTGTGTAGAGATGAGGAAAAAGAAGCGGCTGACCGTTTGGTAGGAGTGAGAGTGCTTGGATGCCGGCGCAGATCTCCTCGTTGTCTGCACAAAGCTGGCTGCAACCTTCTGCAAAGCAACACCATTACATCCCACTACACCACACCGCTACAACAAGCATCAGAAAGCTCACCGATCCACTGCAAAGCAGCGAAAATGAAGGCAACACGAAAAACGGCAGACATGATGGGCGCTTCGTTCAGTGTGTGTATGTGCGTTTGAAGGGAGAGAATAGTGGTCGAGTCATTTTATTGCCTCTTATGCTGACGTCGTTTCTTCTGTGACAATATTTTCAATGGAGCCTTCTCTTTGTCGCGTAATGAAACGTTGCTGATGGCCAAGGTTTACAAATATCATTTGAAGCTACTGTTATATCCTTGCCAAAGCAACTGCTTATTAGTTCGAATGCAAATCATGAAGTTTCAACCTTCAACCTTTATTTTTGCGCGGCCGAAGGCCGCCTGCCGCGGAGGGCAGGGCAGCCAGAGCTCCGGAGGCCGGAGGGCATGGGTGCGGAGGCCCCGGAGCGTAGCCTAGCATGCGAAGCATTCTAGGCGAAGCGTAGGGGCCATAGCACCCGTGCCCGGAGGCCGGAGGAGCTCTGGCGCCCTGCCCGAAGCGGCGGGCGGCCAAGGCCAGCTTAAGCAGTTACCCCATTTTTGTGTCCGTCTGTCCGCATATATATATATATATATCTTATTATATACGGGTGATGCCATTTTCAGGGGGGTCTTGGCGCCAGCTGGATTCTTTACTTATCCTGGCATATGATAGCTCTATGCATCGCTCTTGACGAGTTATTCAATATTTTTTGGGCTGCTCCATGCATGGAAATTGTTAAAAATATGAAATAATCGAAAACATTCCCATTTTTGCCATTTTTGGCCATTTTTTGACTTTGAAACTTTATAGCTCATCCAGTTTTCAACATTTTCTGTCGGACTTTTTTTTAAATTCAAGCCTCATCAATTCTGTATCAAAGCCCATCCTGACATTATCAACATTTAATCAAAAATCGCATAAAAAATAGAGCGAAATGAAGTGCATTTTTTAGTTTTTCGTCCTACTCAATTGGCTGATGTAAAATGAATTCTATAAATGAAATATTTTGAACAAAGTTGATGCAACACTAATGTGGTATAACTGTGTCAAAACAGTCTAATACGTTGCAACTTAATGCAATCGATTGACTTGCATTAATGCAATGCAAATTAATTTAAATTGACTTTGTTATATCTGTATCATATTTGTTAGACTGTTTTCTCCACATGTTTTTATGCTTGTTATTCTTATGAAAAGGTTTATCGTGTGCTTCAATATATTTTTTCAGTATGAAGTTTAAATAATTATGGATTTAAATTTTATCTTACAAAAGAAATGCAACTGATCAGAAGGTGGCCGCGCGAAGCGCGGTCACTGACCAATATGACTAGTATATATATATATATATGTGTGTGGCATGCCCGTACTCCGCGGTTTTTCAACGAAATTGGCTGATTTTTTGCATGAAGGTCCGCCTAGGCGGTGCCTCGGGACCATTTTTGGCGCTTGGCGTAATTTTTCGATTTTCGCCTAAAACTCAACTTTTTGATGTTTCAAAATACAAAAAATTGTAAATCACTGGTTTTTCAATGAAATTAGCTGAAATTTCGCATGAAGGTCCGCCTATATGATGGCTTGAGAGCTTTATAAAATTTTTGCGAAATTTTTAGATTTTTTTGCAAAACTTGGAATTTTGATGTTTCAAAACAAAAAAATCATAACTCCCTGGTTATTGAATGAAATTGGCTGAAATTTTGCACGATGGTCCGCCTAGGTGGTGGCTTGAGAGCTTAAATGGGGTTCTGCAAATATTTTGGTTTTTTCCCAAAACTTAGAATTTTGATGTTTCAAAATAAAAAAATCATAACTCCCTGGTGTTTCAATGAAATTGGCTGAAATTTTGCATAAAGGTCCGCCTAGGTGGTGGTTTGAGAGGTTTGCTTGGGGTTTTGCAAAATTTTTGAATTTTCCCTCAAAACTTAGAATTTCGTTGTTTTCAAAATAAAACAAGTATATGGCGCAAAGTGCAATAGGTGACCGCGGAGCATCTTAACATGTAGCAAAATCCTAAAATTAAGCAAAAGGAAAAGTCTGTGGTTTCTCAACCAAATTCAAAAGTAAACACATATTTAGAATTAGCAGTTATGAATTGTGAACAAAAAAACTCAAGTCTTGTGGGCAATTTTCAGCCATTCAACATGACAATTCTTGACTCAAAAGGAAAAGTCTGTGGTTTCTCAACCAAATTCAAAAGTAAGCACAGATTTAGAACCAGCATACATGAATTGTGAATAAAAAAACTCAAGTCTTGTGTGCAATTCTCAGCCGTTCAGATGCTACAGAGGAAATTGGTAATTTTCGGGAAAAACTTTTTCCTACTCAGGAAAGTAATGTTTCTAATGGTCCGGCACCAGCTCCACCCCCCCAGGATCCAAGCGGCACATTATAGCTGTCAGGAAAAAAAAAGTATGTCCAGATCCGTTGAGAATTCGCCCGTGCCCAGCACTTGCAGATACATATATATACATACATATATATATATGAGGACAAAAGTTGAGTAACCTCTATAGACCGTGGAGCGGCCCTTCGGGCCGCTCCGCGGTCAAAAATTATGACTCCCTGGTTTTTAGACAAAATCGGCAAGTAAATAAATATGCAATTAGTAAAATTCGCTCATGTAGCCTGACAATATTACTCGGAACAAAGGCCGCGCATCTTGGTGACAGCCAAGAATACCTTGTTAAATTTATCCACTCTTGAAACTAGTCATTTCTTTCACATTTATACCACACAGACGAACAATGATGTGAAATAAATCGAAGCCATCGACAAATATAGAAGCAGTTCAATTGCGGACAGAAGAAAGGGGACGATAAGAGAAAGAAAGCGGGGGATTTACAGTAGCACGCAAGGCGAAGGCACTAAGCCGCTTCTATTGTAGCCGGGGGGTGGAAGGAGGGATGAAGCGGGTGGGCCTTCTTCCCACCTGCCCTCATCACCCGCGAAGGCAATCAAGGAGTCCCTGCTCAATTAGCCCTCTTTCCACCTGGCTGCTTCCAGCCTCTCTTCATGCCCACAGAGCAGCATCACTTCCTGGACCAGGCTTTCAAGGAGGTTGCCTTTGCTCCATAATGCGGCGTACGTCTGGTTTCAACTTCTCTCAAAAGGTGGTTGGAGAGTTTGGAGGCTTTGTAAGGTATGATAAAGGAGGCTTAGTTGCAGTACAAGCGGGCGGCGGAGAGGCCAGCCACAAGTGTGGCTCGACGCAACGCTCGAGAGCGGAACCGAGTTCAGACCGTCAACGACGCCTTCCTCCTCCTCAAGGCTCACATACCCAGCCTGCGCTCACGCCCTAAACGTGTCTCCAAGCTCAAGATACTTCAGGTTCACCGCCTGCACCCAACCTCTCCCTCTCTGTCGGAGATGAGAACCCCTTCTTTAGGCGGCCATCAACTACATGTGGGATCTGACAGACCTGCTGGCGGACCCGAACCTTGTCTTCAGCGAGGAGGAGCTCAAGCACTTCCTCCCAAAACAACCTCCAACAGGAAGACGCAACTCCCGCCCCCGCTCTCCCAAACCTCCATCTCACAATCTCGCCCCCAACCCACCGCCCAGCCATCCCACGCATCAAATTGCTCCCGCCTATTCAGTTTTCTTTTCTTCTTGTAGCCAATTTACAAAAGGTGGTATGAATTGAGGAGATAGCCAACTACCCGAACCCGAGACTGGGACATGAGGTGGGGTTCGAGGGTTCCGCCTTAGGCGCTTACCCTGTGCCACATCTTCCTGTGGTACCCAGCGGAGTGCAACCTTGTGGCTGCTTCTTTGCCGAGGAGAGCGCCTTTCTCTGCCCCCATCACGTAGCCCTCCACCATCCTTTCCAGCCTCCGCATTCCCTTCCCCATCCTTCTTGATTTCATTGCTTTTCCTACCAGCGCGCATATCAAATCATATCATATCATAGCGTTCATCCTCGTAAACCAAGTACTAATTATACCTCAACTTTTTTCGGAAGTGTTTTTATTTACAAGATTTCAATTGCGCTATACTTTTGCTGCATTGTTCCTGTTGAAAAAAGATTACGTAGAAACAAACAAAAGTACGCGACATCACTAAGAACTTTAGAGCATACAAGAAAAAATAAAACAAGAATATATTTAGCTTTCCCATATTTTTGGTGACTGCTCAAATCAAGGACCATCATCGTTTTTTAAAGGCTTTTATCTTCAATTTGTTACCCATAAGTCCACATTTTGTTATTAGCTTAGACTCACACATCGTGTTCAAACCATGATATATGATAGCTTACTACTGTTAGTTTATTACTTGATTATTTTCTGATAGTGCACCGATAGTCCCCAAGATA
>JASANA010002718.1:0-13760 GCA_030248095.1 Ptycholaimellus sp. GST1_10
GGAAGCTGGGGACTTCCCCGTCGAAGGAGAGGCGGCGGCGAGGATGGCTTGAGACGGGCATGGCGGGAATGCGGTTGGGGCAGAAGCTTCCCGCACACCAGATGTTGTGCGGCCGTAGACGGCTGAAAGCTGACGTGCGATGAGGCCCTGCAAGCTTCATATGCTCTTCCAACTTTTAGTCCTGCTCTGTGTTTGGGAATCGTAGTGGTATAGAAGGCATAGAGAGAGAACCTGGAGTAGGTCCATATTCCGCCTGCATCATCGCATGGATAGGCCGCAGGTTCTTTGCCTCAGTGAGCCAGAGCTTGAGAGAGAGGTGGGGAGCTGGAGACTGACGTCCGCGTCCTCACTGCCCGCTTCACCCGCCTATGGCATGAATTATTGAAGCAGTCTTACTGGAAACTGGAGCAAGACTGCACCTTCTTCGCTGCGATGCACTGCTGGATCACAGCCTCTGCATCCTTGAGCTGTGAGCTCTGGGTGTGGATGATGGGGAGTGGTTGGGGACGTCTGGAAGGCTGGGAAGGTCCACCGTTCCCTTCCTCCAGCTCTTCAGGCTCCAGCTGCCGAGCTCCACAGCCCAGGGCTTCGATGAGTTCCTCAAAATTTATTAGTTTTGTACTGTGGAAGAAATGGATTAGTTCTGTCCTTTAGAAGAAATTCATGAAAATTTATGAAATTAGACTAAAAACAGAAGCTAAAATTGGACCGCGTGGTTGCGCTCAAGGGCGGCAGCGACTGGAATGCGGTCGAAGACTTCCTCCGGCGCCATGGGGAGAGAGGCGGTGGAGACGTCACAGGTGGACTGTGTCTGCTTGGACTCCGCCTCCAGGTTGGCCAGTGCTCCCAGGTCCGTCTCTGAGAGGCTGCGGCGGCGGGCGGGCTGTGGGGGGCAGAAGGTATTGATCACGCGATTGTCGGCGTCGAGAATGGCATAGGCGTATGTGTGCAACACCTTCTCTGTGTGCCGCCCAGCGCGCAGCATCTGCTTCTTCCGTGGCGTCGCCAGGTTCTTGGTCTTCTTGCTCTTCTTGGGTGTCAGCATGGAGGGCACCCGGACGCTGGAGTGGAGGTACTTGGGCAGCCTCTTGCCCTTCGGCCCCCACACCTCCTCCGCTGCATCATCCCCATCCACCGGCAGTCCACTGATCACCAGCGGAGGAGTGGAGCCCTTCAATTTCACTGTCCTGGACTTACTGGACTGTCAATTAGTGCTGTAGATTTAATGAGGGCAAAAATGAAAGGACTAATTGAAGGAGTAAGGAAGGAATACGCGAGAGTCAGTGCTGTTGTTGACAGGGGCAGTCTGTGTGAGCACCACCATCTTTTTTGCCTTGCCCTTCTTGTCCTGGGCCACGTCATTGCGGCAAACTCTAAATTTGCACTGCTCTGAATAGAAATTATTTAGATGATGAGTAGAAATTATTTAGTATGTCTGAGATAGAAATTATTTGGGGGGAAAAGATAATAACCACTTCACTGATATTGCCCACTATTGCTCTCGCTCTCTGGCTCTTCGCTTCCCTTCCGGCTTGAGAGGGAGAATGGAGGATAGAGGCAAGGGAGGCTGCTCGTGCTGCTCCCTCGTGCTGCTTCTTGATCAGACTCCCTCGTGCTGCTTCTTATAGACTCCCGTCCATCCACATACAGCCGCACTCCGCCAATCCACAATTAGCCCTGCTTGTGTTTGAAACAATAAGTTCTGCTCTGTGTTTGAAACAATAAGTTCTGCTCTGTGGAAGAATAGGGGCCAACCCTCTTGACGATTTCTCAGGGCGTGTTTGGGGAGGCTAGGAGGGTAGGGGGCAGCCGAACGGGTCCCCATACACCTGCTGGATGCACTCACCAACTTTGCCACCCCTTGCTTCATGGCCGACAGCAGCTTGACTATGTTCATTACTCAACTTGGTGCTGAAATATTGGTCAAACAGATGATGGTGGAGCTTCCTTGCCCATCATGCACTTGGTGACGCGGAGGCCGTTGGCAGTCGGCATGCACAGCATTGCGCCCTGCTCCTTCACGGCATCCTTTGGCCCACCAGCTTTCGAGCAGCATAGCTCGTCGCATCCCACTCCCCTTCCTGTCCTCCTCGCCCCCCCGAGGCCTGCAAACATTTTTGCCTGACATAATTAGTTCTGTGCTGAGATATAAATTATTTAGCACTGCTCTCTGGAAGAAATAGGGGCAAAATGCAAAACCATTTAGCTGAACGAGGGCTCGCATTTTCCTTCTGCTGGTGGAAGGCATGGTTGAACTTGGACTCAGCTCACTCGTCCATGGTGAACTCAATCTCCACGGCATCATCCTTCAACTCACCACCCCGTTTGTCTGGGCAAAAATGAATGAATGAATTTGACTGGTGGCTTGACGTCAACGAAGACGTCGTAGTCTGAGCCACACTCGCAGCTGTAGCGGCACTGCATCCACTGGCCCTTGCCCTTCCGGCCGCGCCCGCTCTTCTTGGACTTGGCCAACTCCACCTCTTTGCGCTCCACCACGGCCTTGCCATGCCCCATTCGGAGGTCGCAGTAGACGTTCTCCTGACAAACGCGCAGTTCTAAATAGAGGCCCCCTCAGCCAGGCAGGGTTGCGGTGTAGATATGCAGTCTAGGTGACTGGGGGGAGGGGAGGGGGGCCCAGGCCTAAAAGCGGGCAGGCATAGATATTAGCACTGTGGCAGAGCTAATACCTACGCCTGCCCACTTTTAGGCCTGGGCCCCCCTCCCCTCCCCCCCGTCACCTAGACGGCATATCTACACCACAACCCTGCCTGGCTGAGGGTGGCACCCATGATGAAATAGTAGAAAAATCTACCAAAGCAGGTGAAAATGCTGACCTTGTTCACCAGAGGAGTGATGATTGAATGGAAGTAGACCAGGAGTTGATCTTGGTTGTGTTTGGAAAGGGGCTTCTTAGAGGACACTGCAATAGAGATGGGCAAGAGTAGTAATGAAAGGGGCAAGAAAGCAGATATAACGGATGAGGTCGAGCTCTGCCCTTGTGATGGTGAAGGTGGCTTGGGATGGAGGAGCTGGAGGTGGCGGTGGCGCAGAGGGAGTAGAGGGAGCCGCATCTGGGCATTGCCCCGTCTCCACCCCACCTCCCACGTCGATCATCTCCGAATCTGAACTGCCCAACTCACTATCCGTGTACTCCATTCCACCCACTCCGCTTCACTTTCACCAACTCACTGCAATCATCCAACCACTCTCACACACACACTCACAAACACTCTCTCAGTCAACACGCCAGCAAAGCGCAAACTAGTAGAGAAAAGAGGCATTATGTCTGCCTGCAGTGGGGAAGTGATGAAAGTGGCGAGCACTGGATTATGGAGGATGGAGGGGGGGGGGGGGGGGGGGGGGCGTATTCGGCAAGCGGCAGGCCGGCCTGCGCATCAAAGTTACCACAATCCCCTTCTTTGCGCAGTCCATGACCGCCAGCAAAAGGGCATATGGCTGGGGGCATGAAGGCCCTCCATGTTATCCACAGTACAGTACATTTATAGAACAGTACAGTACTAATAATGACAGAACAATGCAGTACAAAAGTTTTGGAAAACTCTCAAATTCAGTGAAACCATTCCCAGCAGGGTTATTTTGACAATTTTGACTAATAAAACATCATTTGCTGCAGAAAATTATACTTTTAGAAAAGTTAAAAAATGTAATAGAATTGTTCTGGTTATCCACAGTACAGTGCTTTTACTTTTCAGAGGAGAATAATAATGACAGAATAGTGCAGTACAAAATTTTCGGAAAATGCATAAATTCAGTAAAAACCTTTCCCGGCAGGGTTATTTTGACAATTTTGACTAATAAAACATCATTTGCTGCAGAAAAGTGTACATTTAGAGCATTTTTAAAAAAATTAATAGAATTGTTCTGGTTATCCGCAGTGCAGTACATTTACTTTACAGTACAGTACTAATAATGACAGAATAGTGCAGTACAAAATTTTCGGAAAATGCATAAATTCAGTAAAAACCTTTCCCGGCAGGGTTATTTTGACAATTTTGACTAATAAAACATCATTTGCTGCAGAAAAGTGTCCATTTAGAGCATTTTTAAAAATTTAATAGAATTGTTCTGTTTTGTAAATGAATTTTTTTTGTACTGCACTGCGTCGTAAATGTTTTGTAATAGTTCTGATTGTATTAGTATTGTACTGTGGGCGGGTTTAATAGTACTATTCTGTACTGTCATTAATACTGTACTGTACTATTAATGTACTGTTCTGAATTATAAATCGACCCGAAGAAGAAGAAGGAGATGAAGAAGGAGTGCGGAAAAATGGTTTTTTGCATTTTTCATGGTAATATAAATGGTTTCATGCAAAAATCAAAAACGAAACTTTAGCCGATTCGATGTTGCTCTTTCCAATGCAAAAAGAATCAGAAAGATTGAAGCTTTCTGTGAGGCACTAGAGCCTTATCAAAATTTAGATCTGGCAATAACCCTCAAAACATTCACCTGGGTCGAATCGAGGAGCTGGGCGCTGACACTTCGCTAACGCTCGCTCGCACTAGCCCAATGTTCTTACTGTTTGAGATAGGGCTTAATTAAATTTTAGTGACAGATCAGAATTGTTAGCAGCAAGCGAACACGTTACCTCTTTAAAAGAGTTTTGAAGTTAAACCGGCAGAACACCTGCTTGCTTGCAAGCACCTGCTGGAAAGAGGAAATATCCCATTTGGCTTTGTTGGATGATTGACTCAAGAAGAAATATATGTGCTATGCTTTCATAATATTTTTGGCCTAGCTTCGTAAAACCGTACTGGAAAAGATTGGCTTGCGGTCGCTAGAAGAGCCGAGAAATCATATCATCTATTAAGCAGCATTCCTTAGCAACTAAAGCTATAACAAGCGGAGTTTTTTCATTCCGATACTCCAAGTGAGGACAGTGAATGAAAGCCTGAATTATGTTCAAGGACAAAGTTAATTTTTGTTAAAAAACAATTGGGATGTTTATCGTTCAAATAATTTTTGAAAATTATCCGAATATAGGGGTTATGTGTAAAAACAGCACCCTTATAACATGTTATCTGACAAGTCTTTACATGAACCAAATAGGAACAGACCATGGGAGAAAAATTTAATTAGATTCGTGTGAGGCACACCAAATCCGATAACTTTTTAAAAAAATGGTCAGATATGCACAAAAAAAATAATAACTTTCGCGAAGTAAAAGACGAGCAGAACAATAAAAACATAAAACGTAAATGAATAAAAGTTGCTACTGCATTTTGATTTTGTTATATTTGGCTCAGTTTGTCAGATTATATTCTTTTCCCCAAGAACATAGGAAAATTAAAACAATTGAGCTCGACCAGTGGAAATATCAGGGCCCCGGTCATTCCAGATAGATTCCTGAAAACCCACCCGGTCATTCCAGGGGGGCGAAAGCTTTCATATAAAAGGTACCATTGGCAAGCCGAAAGTAAGCTCTTTTCTCCCAAAAATCAACTGCCCGAGTATAAAGACCAGGAAATTTTCCTACTACTAATGGAATCTACTTTGTC
Source organism: Ptycholaimellus sp. GST1_10 (assembly GCA_030248095.1). Taxonomy (NCBI): domain Eukaryota; kingdom Metazoa; phylum Nematoda; class Chromadorea; order Chromadorida; family Chromadoridae; genus Ptycholaimellus; species Ptycholaimellus sp. GST1_10. Next base: position 5,523 of record JASANA010002718.1, read on the forward strand.
ATCTGTATTTTGATTGAGCATGCATGAAAAGAGCCTTGGAACTGCGCGCGAAAACAAAATGCAAATGCCCCACAAACAGATTCCATTAGTAGTAGGAAAATTTCCTGGTCTTTTATACTCGGGGCAGTTGATTTTTGGGAGAAAAGAGCTTACTTTCGGCTGGCCGATGGTACCTTTTATGGTAAAATAAATCGTTTCATGCAAAAGTCAACAAAGAAACTATAGTCAATTTTATATTGTTCTTTCCAATGCAAAAAGAATCAGAAAGTTTAAAGCTTCCTGTGAGGCGCTAGAGCCTTTTCAAAAGTAAGATCTAGCAATAACCCTCAAAACATACACTTGGGTCGAAAAAAGGGGCTGGGCGCTGACATTTCGCTAACGCTTGCTCGCGCCAGCCCAATATTTGGTGTATTTCCTTTGAGCCAATTTTGTTCTTTGCAAACACTGCTAACACACGAACACACGAATAAATCTGCCTAATGAAACTTGAGCACTGCATGAAAGAGGTAAAAAGTAATTGCACAGTTGGAGTAAAGAGGCGGGCCGTTGGACAGTGCCTACAGGGCTGCACACTGAGGGAAAGGAGGGGGCACATGCTTTTGTCCCTTCACAGAGAGAGTTGCTTGTTCACTACTGCCTGCATTGTGTACTTTGTGATAAAGCCAGTCTCCGAGGCTCTCTTCCAACCTCCTCCTACCTTTTCATGTGGGCCAACATTATCATCCCTCAAAGGAGCAGGTGACCGATAGTGACTGGGGAATGCCTAAAGCAGGAGAAGGAGAAGATCACAGCCTTTGAGACGCGGGTCATCCAGGTTGGTGTAGTTGGGAATTGGGATGCTGGGGGGACCAGGCGTATGGGATGGTGTGCGTGACATCCTCGGTGTACACCGGATCCAGCTCGCACCTGAACAACTTGCTCCCATTCAAGTCGTCCCATGAATTCTCAATTTTTTACTCCCAGCAAGCTAAAATCTGGTTCAATAGAAGGAAACTATCACCAAGGGCTCCGCAGGGACCCGGAACAGGCGAACGTAGTGGCAGTGTCCGACTGGTCACAAATGACCGGCCAAGCCATGGTTTTTTTCTGCGTCTGCGGCTGTAGGCAAGCAAAGACTGAAGTGAGTGGATGCGAAGAGAAATGGAAACGTAGAGGAAGACGAGGCTGCCGTAATCCACGCTGTCCTTGATCCAGCCAAAGCCAACGGCGTCCCAGCTCCACTCGCACTTCCCCCCGCTCCAGTAGTGGAACCCCAGGGCGTAGCCGGCGCCCCACTTCACCCAAGCCTCCACTTTGCCTGCAGCCTATTTTCATGCTCTGCACTCGCTCTTCCAATAGATTTCAGCATAGTTACTGACACTGGTTATTGGAAAAATTATTTCACTTATGAATACTGCTTCGAAATACGAAGAACTGAATGGAAACGCAGTGCAGTTCATTATCTATCGATTGGTTTTGGTTAGATAAGAGCATTTTTAAGGACTTGCTCATCAAATGGGGCCGTGCGAGCGGAGCGGAAGCACGGTCCCCTCTTAGCCAACCCTGTTACGGATTTTGAAAATATGATTGCCCGCCAAAAATTCCATGGCAATTTGCAGAGTTGCGAGTAGGCTTAATGGACGCAGCAAACACAGAGCTTTAATCGAAAAAAAAGTTTGCTGAATTTGGTTTAGAATTTACCAACGTATGCCCAAAAAACTTTTTTGCATTTTGCATCTCTGCTCGCACGGCCCCAACTTATGCTCGGAATTCTTTCGATAAATGTACTTTTGCAAATTAAAAGGTAGTTCAAAAATCTTAGCCCAAGAAAACGCACAAGTCAATTCTTCGAAACCCATCTTAAAAAAACATGTAAACAAAAAGTAAAGCAAGGGGCTGACTCCTAGTACCCCCCCAAGACTTACACCCCCCCCCCAAACTTACCCCCCCCCATGAATTACACCCCCCAAGATTTACACCCCCCAAAGGGTATTTATTGAAAAAATTCAAAATGCTCCTCTTTACATATCTCGAAATTTAAACTCAAGGAATTTTTTCTAAACAACTAAATACCTACTTTTTTAGTTTGTCTATACCGAGTTAGTCTATACCGAGTTCGTCATGCTACTAGTTAGTCTATACCGCAATAAACGGCGTATTCACCTGGCTTTTTTCAAGGCTCGCGAGGGACATAGTTAGTCCTTAAACATAGTAAGTCCTTACCCAGTTCATTAATGTTTTAAAGTGCTCAACTCGGCCAAGCAAGCTAAATTTTAAAAACGTCCTCAAGCTATTTGTTATGACGCTCGCATTCCACCCCCAACAGTCATCATCATCTTAACTTCATTTCAACGAAAGCAGCCTAGATAGGCGCAAAATAAGGGCAGATGCTCATTTTCTCACCTCTACAGGGGAGGGTAGTTTATTTACATACACCTAACTTTAGAAATTTATATCTCCACCCCACTTGCAGCTAAAGAGCTGATTTTTTCACACAAACTAGGTCTAACTGTGCTTAGTAAGTGTGGAAATTTGCAGCTCAATTGATTGAGCGGTTATTGAGAAATGCTCATTTAATCAGTCTAAAAACAAGTTGGTTTGACGATCAAAAAAATTTTCACCCAACTTTGCAGCTTCATTTCTCAGGCCCATTAAAAGCTTTGGGGCCAAGAATTTACCACAAATTAGTCCAAAGTGTCATCAACTTGTGTGTAAATTTGCAGAAATCTAGGTCTTTCCTATGGCGAGAAATCACCTCCGAAGTGAGGTGAGGTTTCACCCTTTCCTATGGTTAACAGACTGGTCTGTCCACTGATATCAGAACAAGAATAAAATGCTACAGCATAAGAAGCTTATGAATTTTCAATCATTAAAAAGAAATAGACAAGTTGTAAAACAATCGTGATTTATTTTGATTTGAATTTTAACATGTTCATTTCATTGGTTTTGTCCATCTAAAAACTCCACTGGTCATCATTCATAAGCAGGCGGCAATTTATGGCATAAATAAAGTATTCAATCTTTTTTATCATCAATTTTCTTTAATTTTTAAATAATAATGAAAAATTAGTTTATAAATAAAATTTTTGACCGCGGAGCGGCCCGAAGACCGCTCCGCGGTCTATAGAGGTTACTAAACTTTTGTCCTCATATATATATATATCTGTATCTGGAAATGCTGGCCCCGGGCGAATTCTCAACGGATCTTGACAAACTTTTTTTTTCCTGAAAGGTAATGCAATTTTAGGAAGATCTGGAGGGGTAGACCCGGATTCCGAGTATTTGAAACATTACTTATTTGGGTAGAAAGGCTTGAAAATTGCAATATACAGTTTTTGCACTGTAGCTCCTGTAATCTTGAGAATTGTACAGAAGACTTGAGTTTTTTTGTTCACAAGTCGTATATAACGATTCCAAATCTGTGCTTACTTTTGAAAATGGTTGAGAAACCACAGACTTGCCCTCTTGAGTGACAAACTTTCATGCATGACAATAGCATCAATAATTAGTAGCAGCTGAACGGCTGATAATTGCACAAAAGACTTGAATTTTTTTGTTCACAAGTCGTATATAACGATTCTAAATCTGTGCTTACTTTTGAAAATTGTTGAGAAACCACAGACTTGCCCTCTTGAGTGACAAACTTTCATGCATGACAATAGCATCAATAATTAGTAGCAGCTGAACGGCTGATAATTGCACAAAAGACTTGCGTTTTTTTTGTTCACAAGTCGTATATAACGATTCCAAATCTGTGCTTACTTTTGAAAATGGTTGAGAAACCACAGACTTGCCCTCTTGAGTGGAAAACTTTCATGCATGACAATAGCATCAATAATTAGTAGCAGCTGAACGGCTGATAATTGAACAGAAGACTTTGGTTTGTTGATACACAAGTCGTATATAACGATTCCAAATCTGTGCTTACTTTTGAAAATGGTCGAGAAACCACAGAATTTTCCTTTTGAGATGCAATGATCACCTTCACAGCAGAAATTTTCCTTAATTTTTGGATTTTGCTACATGTGGAGGTGTAAGCGCTCCGCGGTCACCTATTGCGCTTTGCGCCATATACTTGTTAGATTAATTTTTTGTCCTCAATTGAATTGAAGCATGATTCACTATAAAATTAATCGTATTGCAAATGCTTGCAAAACTTAATTTTGCCTTAGCTTGTTTCAATTTGATTTCGATATTGTTCATTTTCTACACCTAAAAAATAAATTTTAGTTTTCTCAAAAATAGACAATTTTTTTGAATTAATTTTATGCCATTTTATTACATTTTTTCTTTTTTTGTTTTTTTCGTTTATATTACTTTTTATAAAGTTTTTGTGCTCTTTGTGCCAAAATTGCCGCCTGCTTATGAATGATGACCAGTGGAGTTTTTAGATGGACAAAACCAATGAAATGAACATGTTAAAATTCAAATCAAAATAAATCACGATTGTTTTACAACTTGTCTATTTCTTTTTAATGATTGAAAATTCATAAGCTTCTTATGCTGTAGCATTTTATTATTGTCTAAATCTTGTTCATGTGGAAGGCATTTTTTAATTTCCCACATGAACAAGGCTAGGAGTTTGCCACATGAACAATGCTTCGAGAAAATGGTGTTTGGCTGGGCAATTACTACCTGAGCATCATAGGATAATAATATATGTCCATGCACAAGCTGATAAAGTTGTTGCTGCGATTGCCCCTAGGATAATATGCACATGCACTAACTTAGATATAGTTCAGTCCTATGACAACCTGAGCATCAATTACAAAATGAGGGCAGCGGAACATGTAAAACTGCGCAGTTTAGCTGAATTGAAACATTGGGTAAACGGGTAGATGACAAAATCGAGCCAAATCTCTTTTACAAACGTGAATTGATTGAGAAATTTTGCCAGAAAACTTATGCCACCAAAAATATCACTAGATGGGCCAGGATATTTCCTAAAACCGTAATTCTTGGATTTTTGAATTTCGCTTTTGTTCTAAAATGAGAGTACTTCAAAGACAGAGATGTCATGTTTTTTACCACTTTTTTCTGTTTTTTTCAAAATTTCGAAAATTCTAAGGCTAAAATCAAAATTTTATGATTTTCCCCCTCGAGATCTCTTTACAAGCTTTCGATTGGTGTATAAATGTCCATGCTTTTTTCAATATCCAAGGTGCTGAATCTCGGGACATGCAACCACCCAAAAACACGATCACCCATTCATAACTAGGGCGCTGTCGCGCCCTAGGAACAGTGAGAAAAAATAACAAATGTATCCAATTATTTATTTATGGATATCCTGACCATGTCAATCCTTGTTCTAAAACCAGTGACCATGATTTACGAAGTATCATGATTTGTACCATGATTTACGAAGTAATTAAATGTTTTGCTTTATTTGAGCTGCATATTATTCTACATTCAATAACGCATTTTTGTACCAAATAAAGGTCTTTCATACGATGAGAAAAATAAGTGGCCTACCGTAGTGATAGCTGTTGGATATTCAGGCGCATGGGGGCGTGTAAGGGAGAAAGACAACGTGTTTCTCTGCCTCCCCACCTGCAAATGCGCTGTCCGATCTTGAGCCACATTTTCAGCAGCTTCAATGGGCCTGAATGCCAGTTGAAGTGAGGTGGAGTGAAAAGGTGGGGCGAAGTTGAGCGGAGATGGGGCTGTGTAAGTGTGCGCGGAAGAAGGTGACGAACCTGTTCTGCTTCGAGCACCGCGTCAATGTCTGCGAGTACTGCATCGTTGGCTCTCACTCCACCTGCGTCGTCCAGTCTTACCTAGCCTGGCTTCAGGTTCCTTCTTGCATTTCCCTACTACAATCTACAATCGCCAAGCCTTTGAGGATTACAATTTTTCGATTATTTTAATAAATTGATCGGAATATTGAGAGAAATTGAGCAGGGATAAGTTGAAGGACTCGGATTATGATCCCAACTGTTCACTGTGTGGCCTGGGACTGGGTGAAGGAGGGAAGGAGAGCTGTCGTCTGCTCTGCCTCCACCTTTTCCACTGGGAATGTCTTGATCGCTGGGGTCGTGCCTTTCCTGCCACTACAGGTCAGTCTCTTTGATCTTCTCCTAGTCCCCAGCAATGCAAGCTAAGCCCGATCAAGTTGCTGTGAATTGTGTTGATCTCAATGGAGAGAGCATGGAGAGAGTTGGAAAAGGCATTTTGCGTCATAGAGTGTTGAACAAAAAGTGAAGAAGGTATTGGCAGCACCAGGAGGCTTCCGATGTCCTCTGTGCCAGGACGCCCTGTTCCCACGGCCGAACCACCTGTCCCCCATCGCGGACGCACTCAAGGCCCGCCTCGCCAACGCCAACTGGGCTCGGGCTGGACTCGGCCTACCACTCGTCCACTCTTTTTCTGCACACCCCCCCCCCCTCTCCTCTATTTGAGGCCATTTGCAGCTGCCTGAGCTGAAGACGAAGGAGGGGTCAGAGGAGGCACCGCCAGTGCACGCCGCAGCTCCGCCGCCCGGTTCTGCCCTACCACCGCCCATCCCTCCGCAGACACAGCTCGGTCACCCTCTTTTACTCTCTTCCACCCCAATCTCCTATACTCACTCTTTCCCTTTCAATTTCCATTTCTAAACGTAGTCCATGCCTAACGATCCAGTGGGAAATGTTGTGTATCGCTGCAGTGCGCAAGGCGGCGGCGGGCGGGGCTTTGGAGAGGGCAGAGACGCCGGTGAGGATGGGGGACGGTGGGAAGGACGCAGACCTGGCAGAGAACAAATACAAGCGACGCTCCGCTGCCGACTGGCTCCGTCGCCTCATCCGCAGTCGACAGAGCGGACGCCCCTCCAGCGCCGACCCACTGGCCGGCTACAAGCGCATCTTCTGCATCCTCCTCCTCATCGTCGCCGCCTTCATCACCCTCATCACCGTCCATCTCCCTTCATCCTTACCCTCATCAGTTGGAGAGGGGTTGGCTTTGTAGATAGTGACAAGAGCGGCGCAGAGCAGCTACGAGGGCGACGACCCCTTCCTGGAGCCCATGATGGGAGCGCCCGATCTCCACCTCCGCGCCGGCTTGGACGAGTAATGGATGGATGGGCCCTTTTCTTGCGATTCCACATCTGATGAAGTGCGGGAGATTGTTGCGGGAACTTTATTTGGTGGAACTATCTGTGTCATGCTACTGGCTTTGCTGCTGCTAATGCTCGAGCAAAGCTGTAAATATAATCGCATCATTTTAGACTGGAATTTACTTTTCAGCTTTTATTTTGATACAAAATAAGACAGCTGAAACTAGTTTCATTACAGGTTCCTTTAACAATTGGTCCTGTTTTGAAACTTTTCATGGGAGAGTTCAGCTCTAAGCATTAGCTGACGAAGGCCACAGGTGGAAGAATGAGCAGCAGAAAAGAGAACAGGGCCATGCAATGGTGAAGGCTGCTCAATATTGACTGCTGCTGCTACCAGATGCTTTGAGCGAAGACTCCTCCTGTCAAAGAAAGCATTCTTTGTCAGCTAAAGTTCAAAACTGATCTAAGCAACCTTTACTACAACAGCTTGGAGTGGCATGTGATCCATGACTTCCGGCATGCTAAGGAGGAGTTCGGAGCTGGCTCGTGACAGCTTCTCAAATTATTTCCAACATCCATATTTGTAACAAAAACGCCCATATTGAGTCTCAAAACGCAGCCTTCGGTTAGGCCTTTAGGGAAGCAAATGGAAGCTTATTGTGAGCAAGATAAAAAAGCAGGCTGAACCCTCGGACAGAAGATCTCTTTGAGGCTGTCGCTTTTGGAGTATATGTGGTTGCGCATACTGTGGCCGGCACAAAACAGGTAGAATCTGGCCAGTTAGTTTCTTGGGCAATGGGCTGAGGGTGAGAGGGGCGGGAGGGAACCCGATGAAGCGGATGGAGCTGGGTGGGACGAAGAAGTAGTCCCAGCCTGTGCCCATCAACGCGCCACTCGCATAGCCGCCGCCACGGCACTGCTCTATGCCTGCTTCAGGAGCTGAGAAGGCCGCCTTTTCACTCAAATTACCCACCTCCTACCGATCCAGTCTGAAAGCCTTCCCCGCTCACTCTGATTTGTGGCCCCTTTCCATGGCAAGCAAAGCGCCTAGCCTGCGTATACATTCCCTGCCTAGCCGTTTTTAGTGTATCATTACGACGGAAAAAATTGTCAAGTAAATACAGACTTTGTTGGCGTAGTCAACACTGACATATTCTAGGGAGGAAAAAATCACATTTATCCAGGATAAGCAAAGTAATTTTTTATCAGTTTATGCATGATGCAGCGCC
>JASANA010002719.1:0-13633 GCA_030248095.1 Ptycholaimellus sp. GST1_10
TACTTCAGTTTTGTTCCCGCCCCCGTCATCTGTGAAAAACTGCTGTGGAGCATTATTGGGCTGGCGCGAGGGAGCAAAGCGAACCGTCAGCGCCCAGGCCCTCTTTTCGACCTAGGTGTACGTTTTTGGGGTTATTGCTAGATCTCAATTTTGATAAGGCTGCTGCTCGTCACAGAAAGCTCCAATCGTTTTAATTCTTTTTGCAATGGAAAGAGCAACATCGAATTGACTATAGTTTATCTTTTGACTTTTGCCCAAAACTATTTATTTAACAATGAAAAATGCCAAAAACCATTTGTCCGAACTCCTCCTTCTTCTCCTTCTCCTTCTCCTTCTGCTCCGCATCTATTCAATGGACGATAGTAGGTATTCATTTTATCCCCCCGCCCCCTGCCCCCGGTCACTGGGCTTTATCATATAGTCATTTATTGATAAATCTGAAGTTAGGCTAAGGTGGCATATGCCGCAGTGTTGTAGTGGTGTACGCGATTGGTCAGATGAATGATCCTGGCAGGTTCGTATCCTTCTCAAACATTCTTTTTTATTTTTGTCTGTTTAAAGTTGAGAAAACAACTGGTATCATCGGAAGGCCTGATGTAAAGCTCTATTTTCCCAAAAATCGATTCTCCTTAACAAAATCTAAGAAAATTTCTCAAAAATTTTTATGTTTGCCTATAGATTTGCATTGTAATTTCCGATTTGAAATTTTTTTTTAAGTTTTTGTTTTTTATTTTTTTATTTATCTAATAAAATTCTAGCTAAATAGATAACCAACATTATAAAATTTGTATTTATACATTTTATACTATATTAAAAGTGGAAGTAATATCTGGTACCATCGGCAGGCCAAATGTGGGTCTCTTTTCTCCAAAATTTGCAATTGACTCTAGTAAAAAGTAAAGGAAATACATTTTATACTAGTGGAATCCTGCTGCGTCATCTGCATTTTGATTTGGGGCGCGCATGGAAAGAGACAATGATCTGCGCGCCAAAAACAAAATGCAACTGTCCAAGCAGCAGATTCCACTAGTATAAAATGTATTTCCTTTACTTTTTACTCGAGTCAATTGCAAATTTTGGAGAAAAGAGACCCACATTTGGCCTGCCGATGGTACCAGATATATATATATATTCCTGAAATTATATCAAAAGCTATGCCAAATGACCAAGTATGACGTGTCAACTCGTGCGTGCTAAGTGCTACGTGAACCCCCATTTGCCCCATATTTTGATTTTTCAGATAATTTGAAACATTTTGATAACCATTTGGTTGGGAGTTGAAAAATAAAAATATGGGGAGTATGGGTTACACTTAGCACAAAATTTTTTAGAAAGTAACCATATACTAAAATTCGCAAATTGGGCTAATTTTGCTTCTGCATGTCTAAAGTGAACTCCAAGTACCTCAAAAATTGCTTAGAGTGCAGCAAAATTCTCGGCAATTTACGTTTTTGGCAATAACTCTGGCTTGAATAGGTCTTTTTCAATATCTCCAACAGGAGAGATATCGCAATTTATGCTTAACAAACGTCCGCTTTTGGTTAGGGCAGCGGTGGTAGATAGTGGCCTCTGGAGTGGCCTCCTCAGTAGTGTGGCCTCTGGAACTGGGGAACTTCCTCTGGAACTTGGAACTGGAATTTCGCCATTATCATTATTAGGCTGGCGCGAGGGAGAGTAGCGACCGTCAGCGCCCAGCCCCTCTTTTCAACCCAGGTGTATGTTTTGAGGGTTATTGCCAGATCTTGGGGGTAACAGGACAGCTTGGTACAAAGCTAACTAAGTACAGTGGATAACTTGAGTATGATAAACTTTGCGCACATAAGCATAAATTACGGAAATTGTGGATCTTCGATTCAGTGTTTTATTCTCTCTTAGCAGTTCCCTTTTTAATGCTTGCACCTAAAAGTGGTGCCGTTTCGGTATGTGGTGTACCCATGAAATGTGGTCTACCATGGAACAATATGGCTGACACCCAGCTCCCCCCTCCCAGGAGAGTCCCCCCATGGAGGGTGACCTCCCCCCCAAGCGGCTGACCACCTCACACATGCATAAAGAGTATCATCCCAATTTTGCCTATTTTTGCGTGGCTGCAGGCCGCCTGCCGCGGAGGGCAGGGCAGTCAGAGCTCCAGAGGCCGGAGGGCATGGGTGCAGCGTAGCCTAGTTCTGGCGCCCTGCCCGAAGCAGTGGGCGGCCAAGGCCAGCTTAAGCAGTTACCCCATTTTTGCGCCCGTCTGTCCGCATATATAAATACTAGTAATATTGGTCAGTGGCCGCGCTTCGAGCGGCCACCCGTATAACAAAGAGCCAGCTTTGCACATTGCATTAAGCAATTGCATGCAATCTGCATTATTGCATATAGGTACCATCGGCCAGCCGAAAGTAAGACTCTTTTCTCCCTAAATTCAATTGCCCCGAGTATACGGCCAAGGAAATTTTCCTACTAATAATAGAATCTGCTTGTGGGGCATCTACATTTTGTTTTTGCGCGCAGTTCCAAGACTCTTTTCATGCGCGCTAAAACAAAATGCAGGTGACACAGCAGATTCTATTATTAGTAGGAAAATTTCCTTGGCTTTATACTCGGGGCAATTGAATTTAGGGAGAAAAGAGTCTTACTTTCGGCTGGCCGATGGTACCTATATTTCCTCTACTTTGAACATAAAAAAAAAACTAATGCCTTAGTCAGGGTTTGAACCTGCCTGTTACAGCCATTAGGACGATCGCTTTCACCACTACACCACTGGCGCATGTGGCGTCACGTGGCTAAAAGCCTATCTTTAATTGTTTGATTGAGGCCCAAGGTCACGAAGGGAGGGGTGTGGGGGGGATAAAATGAATACCTACACCCGTTCATTAGCAGATGCGAAGGAGCAGCAGCAGCAGCAGCAGAAGGAGTTCGTACGGCACTTTGTTTTTTGTTTTTCTTCATAAAATACTACGTTTTTGGGGCAGTTCTTGCGAGTGTAGACTAATTTGTGGACGCTGTTTCCAATGCAAAAAGAATTAAATCGATTTGATTTGCCTGTGGCGAGCCAGAGCCTTATCAAAATTAAGATCTATCATTAACCCTGAAAACATACACCTGGGTCGAAAAGAGGGCCTGGGCGCTGACGGTCGCTGTGCTCCCTAGCGCCAGGCCAATTAATGCCACAGGCTTGCAGATTTTCTCGCACTCTGCAGTGAACTTTACACATAAACAAATAACAAAGCAGTGTCTAATTAATGTTAAAATTTTTTATTACACATTAGTTTATTAAAACATGTCACGCTCTATAGAGGATGGTAACAAGTAGTAAAGCACCACCCACATATCATTATTTAATTGCCTTGAAACACTGAATCCATGAGTAGAGCCAAAATCGCGAAAATTGACTTCATTCCTTGACAGCCTATTAAAATATCAGTTTCTTTTTTTTGATATCATAAAATATTCTACCCAAGGATGGCTCGGCTGATGATCAAAAAAATAGAGAATCACTGTTGAAATGATTTACAGCTCAACAAACATAAGCATTTCAAGATCAACCAGTTTAAGGAGATCTGCTGCTCAAAAGACAACTTAAAATGGATCAATGACTGTAATCATCGCAAGCAGTCAAAATGACCTCTTGTGGTAAACGTCTGCATATCCCTACTAATCAATGCCTTGCAACATCAGGGCCAAAGTAGGGCCAAAGTCGCAAAAATTGACTTCACTCAATGAGATTTTTCAAAAAATAGTTTAGACAAAATGAAAAAGTAATTATATGGTTTAAAACAGAATTGTTTAGGCTTAAATTTAAAAGAAAATTCGTCAAGAAAAATTGAAAATTGACTGAGCTAGAGCAAAGTAAAGTCAAAAAATACCCAAAAATGGCAAAAATTGACACGTTTTCACTCATAATTTATTATTAAGGAAAAACCGCGAGGACAATACAAGATATTATTATATAGTGGGTTATGCTAACCCAAAAAGTATCTCTTATCTATATTTTACCTGGAATTGAAGTAGGGGAAATTTTTTATTCAGCTTAAATTGAATTCTACTTGGGACTGAAGTGGATGAAATTTTTTCTGAGCAAAGAAATAAGTTTAATACCTTAGATTGTGAACTTTGTGCACTGTAAAAATTATCGTCAGTCCAATGTAAAACTGGATTAATTAATGATAAGAGAGCACCTGGCCAAAATACTAATATGTATTTAAAATCTGAGCTCCCGAAAAAAAGTAAAATGTATACACATTTTTTAAAAATATATATAGCAAAAAAGTTTTTAACTGACTCTGCTACCGGGGGGGGTACGAAGTCTTCGGACACCCTAAGTTCAATTTTTGAAAATTTATTTCTCCAACCACAAAAATGCTGGAGAGCTGATTTTTTCACACAATGTTCCCCCAGCCTTGCTTAGTATGTGCATAAATTGGATTCTCATTTTGTTGCAGAGAACTGGAGAAATGACCATTTTTGTGAGGTCGTTCAAAAATAAAACTGCCCTTTCATAAAACATTTTTGCCTGTTTTCGAGGCTTCATTTCTCAGCCCCAGCCGAAGCTTTGGAGTTCAAAATTAAACACAATTAAGGTTTAATGGTCATTAACCTTTTAACATAAATATTTAAAACTCCAGGTGATTTCTCTGTTGAGAAATTGCCTCCAATGTACCGGGTGCGCCGCGCAAGTTTTGACAAAATTTAGACCTCAATAAGTCAGGATCAAAAAAAGTTACATGCTTGAAATTTTAACACATTATACATCTAAGCTTCCTTAAAGAACCTATGAATTTTTATTAAATTTGATTAATTTCTTCTAGATTTATAGGCCTTTATGTGAGGGCAACCAAAATTTTGCCCGTTAACCCTGTAATTACAGTATTTTGCTAATTTCTCAGGTCCAGCCAAACATGATGGGCTCACAATAATACACAAATTTGCCAATTGTATGAACAATAACTATGGAAATTTGGAAGCATCTCGAATTTTTCTGGAGCCCATAGTAGAATTTAATGTAATTGTCAAAAATCCTAAAAACCGCTGTTGTGTCCATCAGCGAAGTTTCAGAAATTAGCTCCAATATATGCAATATTTTAGGCAATATGTACAACCATAAAAACGGCAATGCATTCAAAGGCTTAGCATTTTCCCTTTAGCTTATGTTGGTCTTCTATTTGAGCAATCATTGATTCTTTGGGCCTATGAAATGGAGTCCAAAATATGTCCCAAATTTTGTAATTACAGGGTAAACAGGCAAAATTTGCGCCGCCCTCACTTGAAGGCTTATAACTCTAGAAGAAATGATCGTAATTTAATAAAAATTTATAGTTTCTTTAAGGAAGCTTAGGAGTATGTTGTGTTAAAATTTCAGGTATGTAACTTATTTTGGACCTGAGTAATTGAGGTCTAAACTTTGTCAAAACTTGCGCGGTGCACCCGGTACACCATAAATTTCCCCCGTCCCTTTGATAAATAACCACTGCAACAGGGCAGTATTATTTTTGAACGATCTCACAAAAATTGTCATTTCTCCAGTTCTCTGCAACGAAATAAGAAGCCAATTTTAGCACATACTAAGCAAGGTTTGGGGAACATTGTGGTTGGAGAATCAGCTCTCTAGCGTTTTTGTGGTTGGAGAAATAAATTTTCAAATATTGATCTTAGGGTGTCCGAAGACTTCGTACCCCCCCCGGTACCTATCTCCATTGCAATTAATTGCAATTGATTATAAAAAATATGCCTTGGTCTAAATTAACGTACATATGATAGTTTGCAAGAAATAAACAAAATTTGAGACTTGAAATTTTAAAAAAAATTATATCTCAACTAATGGGTAAATTCTGCGAAATTTGGGAGCCAACTACATTTTGACCAAATCAATTGCCATTAAAGTAAGGTGCTCTCTTATCATTAATTAATCCAGTTTTACATTGGACTGACGATAATTTTTACAGTGCACAAAGTTCACAATCTAAGGTATTAAACTTATTTCTTTGCTCAGAAAAAATTTCATCCACTTCAGTCCCTAGTAGAATTCAATTTAAGCTGAATAAAAAATTTCCCCTACTTCAATTGCAGGTAAAATATAGATAAGAGATACTTTTTGGGTTAGCATAACCCACTATATAATAATTTCATCCACTTCATACAGGGGCAAGGCCTCTATGCATGGAGACGAAGATGGGGTTGGTGATCAGCTGCTTGTTCACCACGGCCTGGTGAAGCCCATGAAAAACAGATACCATAATCTACATCCCAAATTACCTATATGATGTTATTTGTAGGGTCAAAAACCCTTTAATATGCCTCGAGATGAAGTTGATGATGGCCTGCTTGTTAACCATGGCCTAGTGCAAGCCCATGGAGACCAGCTAGAAGCAAACGGGTGCCAGAAGCATAAGCTACGTCCAAAATTACCTATATGAAGATATTTGTAGGCACAAAAACCCTTTAGAATGCCTCAAGACGAAGTTGGTGATGACCTTCTTGTTCACCACGGCCTGGTGGAAGCTTATGAAGACCAGATAGAAGTAAGCGGGCGCCACAATCGTATTCTACGTGCAAAGTTACCTATATGGTGCTGTTTTTTAAACCAAAAACCCTTTACAATGCCTCAAAATGAAGTTGATGATGACCTGCTTGTTCACCACGGCCTCGTGCAAGCACAAGGAGACCAAGTAGAATCAAACGGAGGCCACCATCGTAATCTACGTTCAAAATTACCTACATGGCGCTGTTATATTGGCGAAAAACCCTGTAAAAAGCATAAATATAGAGCTGGAATTGAAAAACATGCAAAAACCCCCCAAAAACGGAATTTTTACCCAAAAAGTTGATGTTTCGACCTAAAAAACGCGGAAAATGCCCAAAATAGAGGTGCCTTGATACTTTTTTGGCCTGATTTACCCTAGAACCGTTGAGAACTCCACCCCAAAAGCAGCCAAAGTGTCTGCAACAGTGCGCACGGACGGATGGACGGACGGACGGTCGGTCGGTGTGTGCCCGGACACAGGACATTTTTTTAAAAAGTTTTTTGGAAATAACTTTTTTAATAAGGCACTAAAAAATTTTTGTCCAAAGAGGACCCCCCACAATTCAACCACGGCGCGTCGATTCAGACTATTTGCAGCGCTCTACGACGTCTGTGTGGCAAGCTACAGCCTGCCAAACTTTGGGAAATCTGCAATTGGTTGTGTTGCTCGATAAGAAGGGCTTGGCGCTACCGCTCCGCTAACGCTCCGCTCGCGCAAGCCCAATTTTGTCAAACTCGCTGAGATCTATCCAAAATGCTATCATATGCCTGGATACACTTCGAAACCATTCTGCCCCGAGGCCATCCCAAAAATGGCATCACCCATATATAATAAGATATATGTATATATCTGGTACCATCGGCAAGCCTAAATTGAATCTCTTTTCTCCCAAATATTCGATTACCCTGAGTTCAAAGTCAAAGAAATACATCTAATACTAGTGGAATCAGCTTCTAAGACATTTGCATTTTGTTTTAGCGTGCAGTTCAGAGGATCTTTCTATTGCGCGCAAAAACAAAATGCAGGTGGCTCAGCAGATTCCACTAGTAGTAGATGTATTTCTTTGACTTTGAACTCAGGGTAATCGAATTTTTGGGAGAAAAGAGATTCAATTTAGGCTTGTCGATGGTACCAGATATTTCTCCCACTTTTTATACATAAAACAAAAATATTTACAATGAGGAGGATTCGAACCCAGCCCTCACAGATCCACATCAGGCGAACAAACAAACCACTTGACCATACAGCCGCATGCTTTGCTTATCCAATTGAACAATATTAATTAAATACACTTATGTCTTTGCTGACCCGTTACTGTTGGCTGTTGGTTAGATGTGGAGGAGGAGAGGAAGAAGAAGGAGAAGGAGTTCGGACAAATGGTTTTCAGCGATTTTCTCTAGAATTCTGCTGCTTTCTGACGATTCCTCACGAGTTTTGGACAATTTGCAGATGCTCTTTCCAATGCAACAGGAATTAGAACGATTGAAGCTTCCTGTCATGAGCTAGAGCCTTATCAAAATTAAGATCTAGCAATTACCCCGAAAACGTACACCTGAGTCAAAAAGAGGGGCTGGGCGCTGACACTCCGCTAAAGCTCCGTTTGTGCCAGCCCAATTGGGCTGGCGCGAGCGAGCGTTAGCGAAGTGTCAGCGCCAAGCCCCTCTTTTCGACCCAGGTGTATGTTTTGAGGGTTATTGCTAGATCTTAATTTTGATAAGGCTCTAGCGCCTCACAGGAAGCTTCAATCTTTCTGATTCTTTTTGCATTGGAAAGAGCAACATCGAATTGACTATAGTTTCTTTTTTGACTTTTGCATAAATCTATTTTTTTTACCATGAAAAATGTAAAAAACCATGTGTCCGAACTCCTCCTTCTTCTTCTTCTCCTCCTCCTCCTCCGCATCTATTCAATGGACGATAGTAGGTATTCATTTCTTCCCCCAATCCCCTTCCCCGGGTCCCTGGGCCTCAAGTATTTATTTAATCTTAGCTCTTCAGTTACACAATCAAGTCAGTGGTCCAGTGGTGTAGTGGTGTAAGTGATTGTGCATATGACTGAAACTCGAAGGTTCGATTTCTTCTCAATCATTCGTTTTTATTTTTGTTTCTTTGAAGTTGAGAAAACAACTTGTACCATCGCCAGGCCAAAATTAAAGTTATTTTCTCCCAAAAATCGACTGCCCTGAGTATAAGTAAAGAAAATTTCTGTAAAATAAGTTGTGCCAAACATTTTGCATTGTATTTTTCAATTTCGAATTTACAATTTTTTTTACAATTTTTTGTAAATCGAATAAAATGTTAATTAAATATATAATTAACAATATAAAATTTGTATTTATACATTTTATCCTATATTAAATGTGGAAGAAATATCTGGTACCATCGGCAGGCCAAATGTAGTTCTCTTTTCTCAAAAAGTTGCAAAAGCCTCGAGTAAATAGTCAATGAAATACAATTTCTACTAGTGGAATCTGCTGCTTGGACAGTTGCATTTTGTTTTTGGCGCGCAGTTCAGTGTCTCTTTCCATGCGCGCCCAAAAACAAAATGCAGATGACGCAGCAGATTTCAGTAGTATAAATTGTATTTCCTTGACTTTTTACTCGAGGCTTTTGCAACTTTTGGAGAAAAGAGAACTACATTTGGCCTGCCGATGGTACCAGATATTTCTTCCACTTTTAACATAGTACAAAATGTATTAATACTACTTTTATAGAGCAATAAACAAATTTTATTACATAAATAAATCACAAATAAAAAATAAAATAATATAACGAAATGAAAAGTTTCAAAAATTAAAATTGTTGGCAAACTAAGAAATTTTTGAGAAATTTTCTTGGTTCATGCTTAGGGCGATTTTTGGCCTGCCGATTGCACCAGTTATTTTCTCAGCTTGAAACACACAAAATTCAAAATGAATGACTGAGCTGGATTCAAACCTGCCAGACCATTCAGCTGTCCAGTTGCTTACACCACTACACCACTGGTGCATACGGTTCCTTGGTGTAACTAAAGAGCTATTATTAAAGAAATATATGAGGCCCAGGGAGCCGGGGAGGGCGGGGTGGGGAAGAAATGAATACCTACTATCGTCCATTGAATAGATGCGGAGAAGGAGAAGAAGAAGAAGGAGAAGAAGGAGTTCGGACATATGGTTTTTTGCGTTTTTCACCCTAAAATCAAACGTTTTGTGCAAAACTCTAAAGATAAACTATATCTGGTACCATCGGCAAGCCAACAATAAGTCTCTTTTCTCCCAAAATTGAAAATACCCCGAGTGAAAAGTCAAAGAAATAAAATTACTGCTACTGGAATCTGCTGCTTGGACAGTTGCATTTTGTTTTTGGCGCGCAGTTCAGTGTCTCTTTCCTTGCGCGCCCAAAACAAAATGCAGATGACGCAGCAGATTCCAGTAGCAGTAATTTTATTTCTTTGACTTTTCACTCGGGGTATTTTCAATTTTGGGAGAAAAGAGACTTATTGTTGGCTTGCCGATGGTACCAGATATTTCTTCCACTTTTCATATAGTACAAAATATAGATACAAATTTTATATTGTTGGTTATATATTTAGTTAAAATTTTATTGTAGAAAAAAATAAAAAAAAATTATTTTAAAAATATTACAAAAATATAAGATTCGAAAATTAAAAATAAAATGCAAATTTATTGGCAAACTTACATATATTTTTTAAATTTCCATGACTAATACTCAGGGCGATTGAATTTTGGGATAAAGAGCTTAGTTTTTGGCCTGCCGAAGGTACCAATTGTTTTCTCAACTTTAAATAAACTAAAATAAAAATAAATGCCTGAGAAGGATTCGAACCTACCAGTTTCACCCAGCTTTCCAGTCGTTTTCACCACTACACCACTGGTGCATATGGCTCCTGATTTTAACTAAAGAATTATGAATTAATAAAGATGCGTGAAGCCCAAAAACCCGGGCAGAGGGGGGGGGGAAGAAATGAATACCTACTATCGTCCATTGAATAGATGCGGAGGAGGAGAAGAAGAAGAAGAAGAAGAAGAAGGAGGAGTTCGGACAAATGGTTTTGAGGCATTTTCTCTTGTATTCTGCCAATTTTGGGCGATTTCTCGCGAGTTTTGGTTAATTTGCAGATGCTCTTTCTATTGCAACAAAAATCAGAGCAAACGGAGCTTCGTGTGAGGAGCAAGAGCCTTATCAATTTTAAGATCTAGCAATAACCCCGAAAACAAACACCTGGGTCGAAAAGAGGGGCTGGGCGCTGACACTTCGCTAACGCTCGCTCGCGCCAGCCCAATAGTTAATTCGATGTTGCTCTTTCCAATGGTGAAAGAATTAGAGCGATTGGAGCCTTCTGTGACGAGCAGCCGCCTTATCAAATTTAAGATCTAGCAATAACCCTCAAAACATACACCTGGGTCGAAAAGAGGGGCTTGGCGCTGACACTTCGCTAAAGCTCCATTCATGCAAGCCCAATATGTATATGGAAATGCTGGCCCCGGCCGAATTCTCAATGGATCTTGACAAACTTTTTTTTTCCTGAAAGGTAATCATATTTTAGGAAGATCTGGAGGGGTAGACTCAGTTTTTGAGCATTTGAAACATTACTTTTTTGGGTAGAAATGTTGAAAATTTGGGTATGCTGTAAAATGCTCAATTCTCAATGGATTTTGACAAACTTTTTTTTCCTGAAAGGTATTTAAATTTTAGGAAGATCTGGAGGGGTGCAACAAGTCCCGGAGCATTTTAAACATTACTTTTTGGGTAGAAAGTTTGAAAATGGGGTATGTTGAGAAATGGCGAAATCTCAACGGATTTGGACAAACTTTTCTTTGCTGAAAGGTAATAACATTTTTGAACGATCAAGAGGGGTGGAACCGGTCCTGGATCAATTGAAACATTACTTTTTTGGGTAGAAAGGTTGAAAAATGGGGTATGTTGAGAAATGGTGAATTCTTAACGGATTTGGACAAACTTTTTTTGCGGAGAGGTAATAAAATTTTAGGAAGATCTGGAGGGGTGGAACTGGTCCCAGAGCATTTGAAACATTACTTTTCTGGGTAGAAAATT
Source organism: Ptycholaimellus sp. GST1_10 (assembly GCA_030248095.1). Taxonomy (NCBI): domain Eukaryota; kingdom Metazoa; phylum Nematoda; class Chromadorea; order Chromadorida; family Chromadoridae; genus Ptycholaimellus; species Ptycholaimellus sp. GST1_10. The sequence goes on from JASANA010002719.1 coordinate 11,558, forward strand.
GGAAAATTGCAATATACGGCTTTTGCACTGTAGTACCTGAAGTCTTGAGAATTGCTTAGAAGACTTGATTTTTTTGTTCACAAGTCTTATATTTTGATTCTAAATCTGTGCTTACTTTTGAAATTGGTTGAGAAACCACAGAATTAATTTTTTGAGTGACAAAATTTCATATATAAGATGCGCTCCATGGTCACCTATTGCGCTTTGCACCATATACTTGTTTGCTAAAATAGATCTGGTAAAATGAAAGAGTAAATACAGGGTCTTAAACAGAATTGTTTAGGCTTGAATATAAAAAAAAACTCACCAAGAAATGTTGAAAATTGAAGGAGCTAGAGCAAAGTTAAATTAAAAAAGACCCAAAAATGGCAAAAATTGAAACGTTTTCACTCATATTTCATTATTAAGGAAAAACCGCGAGGACAATACAAGATATTTTGTCAAACTCACTGGGATCTATCCAAAATGTGATCATATGCCTGGATACATTCTGCCCGAGGCACCCTCCTAAAATGGCATCACCCGTATTATATAAGACTAGGTTGGCCTTCGCTGTTGCCTACGGCGACTATATGATCAAAAACCATGAATTAAACAAGTATATGGCGCAAAGCGCAATAGGTGACCGCGGAGCGCATCCTTTTATATGATCCTTTTAACTCAAAAATCAAGTATGTGGTTTCTCAACCAATTTCAAAAGTAAGCACAGATTTAGAATCGACATATAAGACTAGTGAACATAAAAATCAAGTTTTCTGTGCAATTCTCAAGACTTCAGGTACTACAGTGCAAAAACCGCATATTGCAATTTTCCAACTTTATACCCAGAAAAGTAATGTTTAAATGCTTTGGGACCAGTTCCACCCCTCCAGATCTTCCTAAAATGTTATTACCCTTCAGCAAAAAAAAAGTTTGTCCAAATCCGTTGAGAATTCGCTATTTCTCAACATACCCCATTTTTCAAACTTTCTACCCAAAAAAAGTAATGTTTCAAATGCTTTGGGACCAGTTCCACCCCTCCAGATCTTCCTAAAATGTTATTACCTTTCAGCAAAAAAAAAGTTTGTCCAAATCCGTTGAGAATTCGCTATTTCTCAACATACCCCATTTTTCAAACTTTCTACCCAAAAAAGTAATGTTTCAAATGCTCCGGGACCAGTTCCACCCCTCTAGATCTTCCTAAAATGTTATTACCTTCCAGCAAAAAAAAAGTTTGTCCAAATCCGTTGAGAATTCGCTATTTCTCAACATACCTCATTTTTCAAACGTTCTACCCAAAAAAGTAATGTTTCAAATGCTATGGGACCAGTTCCACCCCTCTAGATCTTCCTAAAATATTATTACCTTTCAGGGAAAAAAAAGTTTGTCAAAATCCGTTGAGAATTGAGCCTTTTACAGCATACCCCATTTTTCAACCTTTCTACCCAAAAAAGTAATGTTTCAAATGCTCAAATTCCGGGTCTACCCCTCCAGATCTTCCTAAAATAGCATTACCTTTCAGGAAAAAAAAAGTTTGTCCAAATCCGTTGAGAATTCGCCCGTGGACAGCATTTCCAGATACATATATATATATATATACGCATATATATATATATCAGGACAAAAGTTCAGTAACCTCTATAGACCGCGGAGCGGCCCTTCGGGCCGCTCCGCGGTCAAAAACTACAATCATTCAAAAAGTGGTTTTTTGAAAAGACTTCGGAAAAGGAGGCAAATTTTTGGGGGCAGATGTTTGGGGGGAGTGAGGAACTAGGGGTTGGATACAAACTGCTGGGCATATTTTTGACATTTTGGGGGATTGATTAGAACCTGCAGTAAGAGATTGGGCATATAAGCAGTGGTTTGAGGTTTTATCGAATTGTGCGGCAAAGTTTGGGGGCTATATTGGAGCTATATTGGTTTGGCATGTTTGTATTTAATAATGCATAAAGGAGGAGCTTGGAATATGGACTGCATGGATTCCGCTACATGGATGCTGAGCTTTTATCAGTCTTATTTATGTTCTACCAACTCATTGAGAACACCACCCAGTGACCAAATTCCAACAACAACAATTGAATGCAAAATGTGACGTTT
>JASANA010002722.1:0-21341 GCA_030248095.1 Ptycholaimellus sp. GST1_10
TCTAGATGAAAAAATGCAATTGACTATTCCAGCTCCATTGGCGCCGCCTGGAGAAGGTGGAGAGCAACCTCGCCGAAGAGGAGAAGCTCTATGCGGAGATGATGAACATCTTCCGTGTCCTCTTCATGGTCCTCGGCGACTAAACTCATTTTAGCTTCAAAATTAATTCTACAAAAAATCACATGTTTATCACAAATCAGCTAACTTTTCATGACGCTCATAAAGAGCCAGTTAAGATGCATTTGATGCTTGTTGTTGCATTTCATTATCATGACGCTCATAAAGAGCCAGCTAAGATGCATTTGATGCTTGTTGTTGCATTGTCAATACGTTTTATTGTTTTTGTCCTTATCAATTGACAGTATTCAGGTAAACTAAATATTTCTGACGAATGCTTATGAGAACAACTCTGCAGGAAACACCATGGTTGGCCTCAGCGCCACCTGGTGCTTGTCCTTGGCATACGGCATGCCCTAGCGCTGGCAGCCGTTGGCAATCACAACCCATTTCCTCCACCTGCCTCGCCTCAAAATTGCACCCTTCCTCCCTGGTGTCACTTTTCCCAAAACGTGCTCACATAAAAATGCCTCCTGGGTGGTTCGTCTTTTTGGAATTGCTCGAAGGAACCTATAGGGTGCTGAAGTGTGTGGACAAAGTTTCCCGCTTCTTTACATGGTGGAAATATCAACGCCAACTGCAGAACTGCTCTGGCCTACCTCCTGTCTAAGGTGAGTGAAGAATGGGTAAGGCCAGTCACAACGCAGTCTGAAGGCTGAAGATGTAAGAAAACTGTAAGCTGACTGTAAGCTGACTAATTTTCCTAGTTAGACGGGCTCGACTAAGTCCCACTGACATATGAAATTGACACACAAGGCTTCGCGCAACGCTCTGAGCAAATCCCATCGCTTGCTTACAATTCTTTCCACCTCTTCCCAGCAGCCCCCGTCCAATCAGAGCCACTAGTTTCTCTCCTCTCTGCCCCTCTCTGCTCATCATGCCATCGCTTATCGCCCCATAAAACCATTTTCTAGCCATACTTCTGAAAGGATGAGCTGCATGGGACATCGGAAGCGGGCGGCGCCATCCAGAGAGCTTCCCAACGCCACATCCTCCATCGACATTCAGATCCAAGGGGTACTAATTTTCCCGCTTTTGCATTTTAAATTGAAGCTCAGGTGGTTTATTGGTTTTAGGTATGGATATCAAAATGGGCACAAAAATCACTAAACAAGAAAATCCAACCATAAAAGAGAAGGTAAGTATGACGCAATTCAATCGAAATTACAGGTGCTGACTCCGACAATAGACACTCTGCCGAATGAGACTCTGGAGATGATCCTGAAGCATTTGGACGGGCACAGTCTTGCCTGCACTCGCCTCGTCTGTCGCAAGTGGCATCGCCTGGTTGACGGTGCACCCTGGGAGACCCTGCCCAAGGCATTCATTGTTCTTCCCAGAAAAATTTCTGATTCTAAGTAGTGCTCCATTTGAAGGTCCACTTCCGCTCGTTGACAGTGACAGCACAGCGCGGCCTGGAGATCATTCTGGAAAAGTTCGCGGATGAGGCCATTCCAGGGGAGGAGGATGACAGCGAACCGTCGTCCAAGAAACCTCGCCTGGACCCCTCCTCACCTTCTTCCTCTTCATCCTCTCCCGCAGCCTTTCTTTCAGGTACCCTCTTTCACCCCTTAGGCCTAGTTCATCTATTTCTCTCCTTCAAGCACTTCCGCAGTATACATCCAGTTTCTGAACTTGTTCTTGGTGGAGAAGGCATAATGGCTGCAGAAGCAGAACAGCCGGAGAAAGAGCGGCGAATAACGAAGCAGAAAAGGCAGAGTTTGACGAGGAGCAGGGTCGGCGCCACGCTCAAAATCACCGACCGCCTTTCCGACCCCGAAATGCCGCACCTCATGAAGTATATCCTTCACACTTCGAATATTGTTGCGTTTGTTAATAAACAAAACATCTATGCCACAAAAACTTGATAATTTGTGCTTTATTTTTCTTATTATTATGCGAACTTTTTTCATTTCTCAAGATAAAAGGATGTGCAAGATAAGAAAATCCTGTAATTCTCAGATACTTCCGCCACATTTCGGCGGACAAGCTGGTGCTGCAAAGCCTGAGCGGGGGTGGGCTGGTGACGATTCTGCAGATCTTCACGCGGATGTGCCTGCGCACCAAGGTCCTCGTCCTCGACTTCTGCTACTTCAACGGGCTCAGAAAGGCGCTCTTCGACTTCCTCAAGCCCCGTCGCGGCCGCCTCGCCGAAGTCCAGCTCAACTCCTGCCGCGACATGGACACCTGCTTCTCCCCCTCCGAGTTCTGGGCCGCCCTCGGCACCCTCTCCGGACCCTTCCCCACCATCCGCCTCAAGGACCACTACTTCAACAGCCCCTGGATGGACCAGCTCGCCACCATGCTACTCAAACTCAAAAACCCGCCCTGGATGCTCGACTTCGACGGTGTCAGTCCGCCGCAGGTATATTCTCTTTTTCCTTCGACTTCCCCCTCCAACCTTCTCTACACCTGGACAGGAAGCCGTGCATGAGCGTCTGCTGAACTGGTACGTGGAGGACCCGACACTGGGCCAAGTGCTGGCAGAGGCCAAGCGGAAGAGGGAAGAGGCCGCCGAATCTGCCAGTTCCAAGGCCGCCGTCACCGCACCACTGGCACTCAGTGGAGCTCCCAGCTCACACAACGGCTCTCTAACTGCTGCCGTTCAGGTGCCCCATCTTTTCATATCATTTCGGGGTTCTTCGTCTCCTATTAATGGGCTTTAAATAGGGATATAAATTTTAAATTTTGTGAATCTGTTGATTGGTGAAAACATAATTCAATCAATTGGGTAGCATTGAAGGAAGTATGATGAATACAGGTGGGTAGCCAGAGCCTGGGGAGTTGGTTGGACACGTCGGTGGTGCGGGAGGAGCCGGAGGCTGCTTCGCAGCGACAGAACTTCATCATCAAGATTGACAACTGTCGCGGCATTCGTCTGGGCCGCTTCTGGAACGAGACGCGGCGGCATGTCCTGGCGCCTAACGGCATTCGCATCCAGCCTGAGCTCAGCAAGGTACCTCCCAATTTTACTGCTACTCACCCCTGGCAATAAAACCCAAGAACTTTGTAATTTGGCGTTGGGCAGATATCCTCACCTACGGTTCCATGTTCACCTGAGAATGAACTGATAGATTCTGGAGCAGTGCTTCGACGGGCGGAGTCGCTACTCCACACAGCGCAATCGGATGGTGCTGAAAAGACCAGACGGAGCTCGCTTCTCCATCTACCTGCAGCGCTGATGCCCATACAATAACAGAGCCAACTAAGAAACAGGAACTACTATGCCGCACCGATAACCAGTCTTTACATTTTCCTTCTTCTAATCTGTCCTGACCATAGTGAGTACCGCACCAAGTTCATAGGGTAGGCAGTCTTGTGTCACTTGGCATTTTCTTTATTCTATCACCAAATAGCTATTACTTTTGATCAAAAACATGGCATTTTCCTACCTTTTCATCATGTAGACTGTCACTTGCTGTACCCATGATCAAATATGCTTCTTCGCCATTTCTACCACGCAATTGATTTTTTTCTTTTAACGCTGGCAACATATTCACGCTACTTTACCATGCCAAAAATAGTATTTCTTCTGCGTCTTGACCTAATTTTTGCATCACTTTATCGATAAACGGCGTTATTCTTCACATATCGTAATAATCACATAGTCACTTTGTCCTGACCACCACTTCCAGTTGCAGTATGTATGAGGAGAGAGAACGACTGAAGAGTGGATAGGGAAGATTGGATGAAGAGTGCACACTCTACGCACTGCCCTTCACACCCTACTCGGGGGGGGGGCTGAGTTTTACACTCCATTCATAGGCAATGCCCTCCCCTCTCAACGCGATTTCTCCAAAACTTCCAACTTTCATTCTTCCTCCCCCTCCATCCTCAATACAGCTTCCATCCACCAATGTATTTAGACATTCTTGCACTGAGAGACATTTTCACAGTTGGCTAAGGTGGTGCAGATGATGCGAGAATATATCCTGATGATCCTGCTCATAGTATTGCTGCAGGGATTCAGCGTCTCTGCTGCAAATGGAACTGGTTGCTTTGGATTAAGGTTTTGAGCTTGAGCAGGAATAACCTATAATTGAAGAAGCAGGAGTGGTGGGCAGCTTCACGCCCCCTGTGCTTCGTAGTTTCAAGGCCATTCGCTCTTTGCTCCAATTCAATGCAGCATTCCGTATATAAAGCTTTGGCGATGTTCTTTTTCGGATATTACTTTTAGGCAAATATTGAGTAGTGTTCACTTTATCTTTTAAACTCAGACTTAAAATACCATTTCCATTAAACTAGCAGATTTTTTGCCAATTTCCCTTTGTCTGTCAATTGATGACTTTCTTTAATGCGCCTTGGGTTGATGTGGCACTGGTCAAGTCCGCAGAGCATTACAAGGACAATGCGCATCCCATCTCGCCCTGCTCTCACACCCGTCCCCACCCTCTTGTTCCCTGCCCTCTCCTACCAAGACGCGTGATGTTTTACACTCCACCCAAAGCCAGTGTTTTCCATCGTTCCTTAATCAGAGATTGCAAGTGTGAGCTTTTATACATTCAAACCACAATGACATTCCAATGACAATGCTCATTGACAATGCTTTTTTGGAAGGTTTTTGTTTGCGTTATGCTCGACCGATCGGAGTTGTTCAAAATGTTGAATAACCCTTCCCCTCCCATCTCCTACCAAGGCGCCCGAGGTTTTACACTCCCCCCAAGACCATTGCTATCCCCTCTCTCCTCGATCGAGCTAAGCGATGAGATGACCTGTCACTATTTCATATCTACAATTCCCCGCCCCCCCCCCAAAATGCCCCCTCTCCAAGGCACATGGCATGCATCCTGCCGATGCTGCTATTTAGCCCTAAGTGCTCAAAGCGCAGGCCATCTGGGATAACATTGGGCGATGTTGCTACCGCATCGGCCCTCTCAACGACCGCTTAAACGACGGCCTGGGCCTCATCCACGGCTCCACCATGGAGTAGCCGACCCCTCAGCCACCTCCACCCCCACTGCCACTCTACCCCCTCCCCTCTTTGTCCCCTCTTCGTCCCTCTTCACTACTCGGCCCCATTAGCGGTGTTTTGTTCTAAGCCCCCCTAAAGGGCGAGTGCTATGTTATTTTTATTTTGCCTACGGATATGTCATTTTGGCTTCCTCTTCCTCCTCAGCTTTTTTTAGACGATGAAGATTTCGATGACGATTTTTCCTCTTATTCCCTTTGTCACTTATGGTTGGTCGCCTTTTATCATCAACATCAAAATTGTATGATGCGATGCACTTCCTCCACCCTCTGCTGAAAAATGCCCAAAATTGCGAAAAGGGGCAAAACAAAAAATGACATAAAGCCTGACAAAATCGACAAAACCACTGAAATAGAAAATTATCACGAGTGATTGCCGCTGGCAACTGCTACAATATCTACAAATGTGATCAGCCCGCTGGACCCACCTGGAAGATTTTTGTATTGAAGCTTAGACAATCTAGGTGTGCTGCAAACCGAATGCGAAGAATCTCGGCTTGCCGCCGGGGGAATTGTCGACGGCGATGCGATAAAGCGCAGCCAGCGGGAAGCTATCATTCTGACCCTCCCAGTAGGTCTTCTTCAACCACTCCACGTCCCCTGCCTTAAAATTAGGTCTTTGCATCTTTCGATAAATTATGTGGGGCAGATACTCGAATCTCGGCTTTCTCTTCCAGGCGCAGGATATAGCTGGCCACATGATCCGAATAGTTCCCTGAATAGTTAGGAATAGGCCACGTTTCTCCCCCCTCCTTTTCCAGGACGCAGCGCCAACGCAATGTTACCTAGAAGAAAGCTTCCCTACCATCTAACAGGAGCCATGGTTCAAAACAAGAAAACATCGCAGGTTGATTGAGTACCTGAAGAGCCTTTGGGTCAGTGCTGGAGTTCTTGAGTGTACTGTCCAGTGATGCGAGGCAGGCGAATCCCTGGTTGCACACTGAGCACACCAGTCCGTATTTAGCCACTACTGTGCTGTCCTTAAATCCATGACACTCCTTTAATGCATGACGAATTTTTAATTGGCAGGGAAGTACGTTGATATTGCCAACGTTGGTGGCGCCGGTGGTGCATATGGTAAAGGCATCTCCTTCCCACTCACCCATACTCACGTGGAACTGATTTCGAATGCTCACAAGCCAACATTTCATTCAATTTACGAAGTGTTCAAATGTTTGAATGCCAACGTAGAGGGATTCCAGCAGAGAAAGCCGTCATAAAATGGAGCCAAGGAGACGAATTTTTGTGGGACATTATACGTCCATCTTCAGTGTTCAATCTATGGGCTATGGTCATGAATTGGTCATGAAAAGTAAAAGAAGACCTATGTGAGATGTTGGCACTGTGCAGTTTGATGAGAGCAATCTCCCGATGTTTTATATACTCTAGCTGAGCTAGAACTGCAAGAACACGTCTCATTCTTCCCTTTTTCGTGTGACAGCAAAGTATGAAACACCCACCTGTGTCAGGCTTAATCCAGGCAGCACTGCTGACGATATGTCCTTCGCTCAGTTCTTTCCACTCTTCACAGTCACTCCTTCTCTCCAGCGTCCAAAGTCCCAAGATTCCTCAACCAGTATGCGATTGTTTACTTATTGTTTATTCGTTTAAAATGTTACATATAGTTTTTGTATAGCAGATTTGCAGCGGCTTTTGGTCACATATTTTGAGTAGAAAAAAATTGAGTTAGGTCAGAGAACCGTTTTCGACGTGGGCAAGGAGACGGAAAGGCTGATGTTTGGTGAATGGATCCCAACATACTTGCTTCACCTCCAATACCCAACCTTTTTTCAGACCCAATAAATGGAAGTAGGTTGGGACTGGGCAATCCTCCGCTTTTGGAATCAGCAGACGCTGCACCGGCTCCAGTCTGTAGGCCTTCAGTTCGCCAGCCTTCTCTACCTCACTTTCCGCGATGCTGCAAGCAGGCTTCCATGATTGCCTGGTGAAGTGAATCGGAATGTACTTGATGATGAGCAGTTGGCCAGCAGCAGTGCCCAAGGCGAGGACGCCGAGACTGCCCGCCGCTTCGTCACACCTCCAAATGTCTCATTATCATCCAACTTTGCTCACTGCTTCTTGCTGCCAACGAGTGGGGCTGGAGGGCGATGCTGAGAATGGAGGCGCAGTCCTGCACTGCCAGCAAGCAGGCCAGCTCCGCCCCATCCATTGCCCTTCAGTAAATGGCTTTGTTTGCAGCATTAGGCAAATGAGGTGAAAGGTGAAAATTGGAACCCAGATGGGGTGAGAGCAAGGCGCCAGAGCTGAAGTAGCCCCTGGCTTCCGTCATCCTCCGGGCTGTTTCTCTCCTGTTCGTCTCGGAATGTGGTGACAATGAGCCATTCCTCCTCCGCCTTCCACCCACTCAGCAGCAGCATCGACGCCACTGGAGCGCCCACGAAACACACTCCATACTCTTCCATAGCCATCTTCCTCCCGCAAGGCAGAGAGGAAAAGTGGGACATGAAGGCAACTGGACTGGAAGACGGATTGTCCGAGGGCAAGGCTTTTGGCGTCCCTGTCGCCAGGCAGGAGGAAGCGTGGCGATTGACTGTACGGAAAGGTGTTTTTCCTTCTGAAATAAAGCAGGCGTGTTTTCTTTGAAATGCTCTGCTTGTCTTGTCTTCAAACACTGCACAGCGCTTGTATCTTGAGGGCTGCCAATGTGCAGAAGTAGATTGTTCTTCGCTGTTGCTGTTGTTCCTTCAAATAGGATGCTATTTTAAGTAAGTCATTCAAATTTGGACTGCATACGTTTTGCCGTAGTTGAAGCGCAAAGCAGAGGCAAATTTGCGTCGAACTGCGCCTATGAATCAATAATCAAGACTAGGTCTAAAAATACAAGTCAACGGCACTGGATCGGTTGCTGTCGGAGAAATTTATGTGCTTGGCATCGCTGGATCGAGTTGACTGCATAGCCTTTGTCCTCATTATTCTACCTAAAAGGATAGAAGATAACGCAATTTTTAAGGCCACAAAGGCCGAGGTGGTAGACGAAGAGTTCTGCTTTGTAATGGATGATATCACAGCTTGGACAGGCCACGCTGACTTTCTCAACCATTGGTTCTTAGCAAATGCTCTAGCTAGTGGCAAAGAGAAAGAATGACATCTTGAAAGATGCTGGCGATTAGATGTCGACGCGCTGTAAGATCCAGCTCGTCCCTTAGGTCACACATGCGATCCTCAATTGCACCCATCATGCATTTGGGTTATTCCATCAATATTGTTCAATTATTTACCTACTTCAAATAATCCATTGAATATAAAGCAGAACCTTGTAGGATAGAAGTTGCTGCAAAGCTTCTTTGGCTGTGAAAAGTGGTAGACGCCGTTGATCTGAGCCTTCGCCATCCACTTCCTCAAATTGTTCATTTCCTACTTCAGCAGCAGAGAAAAGGAAGACTAACTGGCCGGCTGCACTGCTGAGTGTGGCGGGCAAGCACTGGCTCTGAAGTGTAGCTGCGATCGCAGTTGGGGCATTTCACCTCACCCTCCTTCACACCCTCCCCTGTCTTCATCAAACAGCTTGACTAGGTTTGGATAAAACAGCGGAAAGAATGGTGTGAAGAAGATGGCGCAGCTCCACTTTGCTCATTTCCGATCGCCGGTCATCCGGAAGCCCCTGTCAAATGATGCTTAGCCGAAAAAGTTGTGCAACGCTCACTCTAGCCATGTGATGAGACAGCTTTTGTTTGGCCTCGGCCGGGGAGAGGATATGGAGCTTTCGGATCTCTGTATCTCGCCCTCCTACTTTCAACCTCTCAAAACACGCTTCCTCACTTTGCATCATTTTAATGCACTTTCATTCTCATGCTCATGCTAAGTTTGAATGACAAACTAGTGTCTATCACTAGAGACAAACCTTGTAGTGAGTGAGACGATTGACAAATTCGCGAGCTTCTTGGGGATCGGGAAGGCTGAGTTTGATGATGGCAGAATCTTTCTCCATTATCCACGGAAACCTCGTCAAAATATGCAACTGAGTTAGCTAGCAGGCTCCAAGGGTAGCGCCAATAAATCGCGGAATTTTTCACATCCTCTGCGGGATCTTTGCCTCGCGCTAGTTTGAAAACATTCCCGATAATTCCAAAGTATTTTTTGCGTGAAGGCGCTTGTGAGCGCAATTTATTGGATAATAAATAGTTTCAATTATTTCAGTTATTTCAATAATTAATAAATAATTACAAAAAAAGCAATAGGTATCAGTTCCGGCCACACCTGCCCCCGTCTCCCTTCCCCCCCTTCACCCCTCCCTTTGTCAATGAGGGAGCAAGGTGAAATCGGGGCAGGATTTCCAAAGCAGGGTTTGCAGGAGATCCACTCACACTGCCAGTAAAATACTTAGGTTCTAATACTTGGATTATTAAGCCTTATTGTTGTGCAAGACTTTTGATCAGAAAGTTACTTAATCAAAATTACGAAATTACTAAATGACCAGTGATGATTCAAATCCCTTTCAACTAAAGCAGAAACACTAGGTAACATCATTTAATTTTTCGATTTAATTTGATCTTAGAATCATTTAATTTTTCACCCAATGATTGTTTTGCACATTTCTAAAATTCTCATTTGTGCAAAAGTGAGAAATTGGAGGCAAGTTTTCTTCATCTACCTCCTTAAAACAATAAGTGACCGATGTTGGTAATTAATTGATGCACAAGCCATCAACTTTTTTGTCTTGAAACACGTCCGAGAAAACCAGGAATTGTAAACGAAGTAGCACTCAACAGCTTTCAAAATAGCCGAAATGGTGAGCAATACTGGCCTGTGCCTGGCTACTAGTAAACGAACACTTTAAACTCCGCAGTAGATAAGACGCCAAGAGTGAAGAAGGAAAATGCGGAAACTTTGAGTATAGTTTTAGTCGGGTGTTGCAGAACTAAGCTGGGAAGATATACACAGAGGCTTGAATTGAAAAGCTGAAAGAAGGGCATCTTGATAGCAAACATGTTTGGAGGACGAGTCGTGGGCATTGCCTCAGGTGAGAAGGTGCAGGCGATTGTAGTTCACCTTACGCTTGCAGATGGGGCAGCACAAAGGCTTCCTTGTCTGCCGGCTTTGCTACAACCAACACACACTTCTATACTCACCAATCCTATCCCTCCCACTCTCACCTGACCCATCGTCTGCAGGCACTTTCCGCAGATGTACGCATGGCCGCATGACATCACCTGTCAACACTCCTTCATTCACTCCACTTCACCCTGACCTGACTTAGATTGCCTGATCAATGAGGACCAGTTCGTAGCAGATGACGCACTCGTGTGGGCAGCAGACACATTGGTGCTCCTTATCCTCCCCCGTCTCCGTCTCCTCCCTTTCCTGCCACCCCACCTCCTCATCATATCCGCCTCCCTCCAGCTTCATCACTTCCTTCTCCAGCGCCAACAGCTCGGACTCTGACTCGTCCTCTTAACATCTTCCTAAGTCTTTCCTTTCTCAAAGTAGTGGATGGAGGAACCAGGAGGCGCTGTCCTAAGCAGATGAACCCAACAATAGTCATGCCCGAAATCTACTTTCCTCAATCATAAAGTTATAGAAATTATCATATTTACTTTGTGCTAAAGCCAGTGACTCCGCAGGCGAAGGGATAGAAAGTTCTGCTGAGAAATGTAGTGCTGATGTAATCCAGGGCTAGAGAGCACCCTCGTGTCGAGAAAAAAAGCCACAATAAATAGATTTGGGAAATAATAAAAATTGGTGGCTAGTTGGTGCCATCTTGTTGAAGCGGCTTCATCTTGTTGAAGCAAGCTTGGGCCCACTTTGTGTACAGGGGACTACGCAAATCATGCCAGGCTATTCTATCGGCACACTTGAATTTTTCACGCAGCTCCTCCTGGTATATCGCCATGTTCTCGCACCTCAAATCAAAACAGATGATTACACGGACCCAGAAATCTGTCAGAGAACAAACCTATAACACCCGAAGGATATGGCCATGGGTGGCATATGTGCAGTGATGACATGTCTGTGAATGGTGACCTTGGCGACTTTTGACTCCAGCTCTGCATCGGAGAAAGTGTAGTCGCACTGTTGACATTGCCGATGCACTTCAAAAATGGCAACTCCACCGATGGCCCCAAAAATTGGAAAAGGGAATAGAACAAGAGTGCTTAATACGTCTGATAGCCCCATGCAAAGCATACGCCGCCAACGACACTTTCCCATTGAACTCATCCACATGCAGCACAGTCTCCTCACCCTCCTCACCCTCCTTGCCCTCCACCTCCGCTTCTCCTGCCTCAAGTCCCTGTAGGACCGATTGAACTGGAATCAGAGAAGCAGCGCACAAACAATACAAACCTTGGGTGGAGGAGGTGGAGCAGGAGTCGGGTGGACATCACCCATCTTGGAGCTGCCCTCCTGGTTGCTGGAGACGCCCTCCTCCGCATTCTCCTCTGACGAAGCCAAAGAAGGCGTAGGGGATTGAGAAGCTGGCGGTGATGAGACAGGGAGAGGTGGGGCAGCTCCTGATCTCTCCAGAATGCCCTCCTCGTCGCCAGAGTCCTCCTCCTCCTCATTCTCCCCTGACGAAGCCAAAGAAGGCATCGGGGATGGAGAAGCCATCGGTGAGGATATGGGTGGAGGAGCAGAAAAGGAGTCAGCTGGCTTTGGCGCCACTGCTGCCACCATCTGAGCAAAGCCGACATCAATCTTGTTGCCGATCATCAGCAAGGCCTCCAGCACTACTGCAGAGCCCGCGGGAGATGGTGCGGCTGCTTGAGGAGGTTCTTCTGGTTTCTTCTTCTTAGGGAAGACGTAACGGCGGACAGCACAGTTCAGGTTGCAGTTGAGGTGTAGGGACATCTGTTGGGGATATCGGCCCTTCAGGATCTTTACTGCACTCTTCTCATTGGAGCAAATTTTCTTGATCGTTTTGTGTTGCAACTTCACCAGTTTTTGATCTTGTTTGGTTAAAGGTTGCATGGTGAAGGGAAGATAAGGATATGAGGAGAATTCTGAAGAAAACTCGACCTTCAAGTGATGATTATAGATAAAGTAAGTAAGCATGCGGATAGAGGTCATTGGATAGGGTTGATATCATCATGTGTGGACATGATTGCGGAGAATTGATTGGGGTGATAGTGGAGGCGCCGTCAGAGCAATGATGAGATATCATTGCTAGCACTAGAATATGGTTTTCAACTATGCACTATAAAGTCACAGGCTGTAATTTTCCAGACGCTCTTTTACCGTGGGATATTGATGACACTCGAGGAGTAACTCCTTCTCCAGGTGAGGCCTCATAATTTCTAATTTTGCAATTTTTATAAAAATTAAGATGCAAGCATGGTTTATCAAGTGAAACCTAAAAACGTTAAATAAAAGAGTGTCATTACTCCTGACCCATCATCCAGAGAAGCACATTACAATTCAGGTGCTTTGAATGCCTAAACCATGTTGGCTTTTTCAGTTATTAGTTGTCACTGGATATTAATACGCACACACACCACACTTTTGTAGATAGTAATTTTTGAATTTCAGACGATATGACGGCAGCAATGAAATCGGCTCTAAGTATATATGATAATGACCTGAACAATTGAAAATGCAAACCGACCCTGCAGAAATGACCAATATTTGTCTGGTTAGTCTTTTTCCTTTCGCTTTCGGCCGTAGCTAGGCCTTGGTGAGGCATAGGAGTTGGCCGCTGGCAACGTTTGCCCGCTCTCGAACCTGGCTGAAAATTTTCGCTGCATTTTAAAATTTTGCTGCAACGAGAGCGGTTGGAAACTGGGATCCAGTTGTATGGAGTCCATGGACAGAGTACGAGTCATTCGTGCAGGAACTTGGGCGTTGATTGATCCTGTGACATTGGACATCCTGTGACTGTGACTGTGACATCCTGTTACCAAAAAAATCTTACTACCTTTCATCTTTCACATATATATTTTTTAAATATTTTTTTTATTCTGTATCGAACTGTGTATTTAGATATGCATAATTCACTGTAGATCAAATAATCGATTCCTTGTAACTCCGCGGCTTGATCAATTTTTCATGCACACCACGCGGCGCAAACAAGCGCTCGTTCACGCAGCGTGAATTTCAACGTGATGAAAAATTTTTTTTTTATTTTTAACAATTCAGCTTCCTCGTTTAATTTTTCTTAAATGCTTTTAAATTATGTATTTAACCATGTTTTTTGATAGCTATAAATCGAAGTAGATAAAAAACTCGCTTCCTTGCAACTCCGCAGTGCCTAGGAGCGCTCAAGCACGCCTATCCCAGACTCGCGGCATGCTCGATCAAAGAAATTGGGCTTGACCTTGCCGCGCGGCATGCTCAACCCTTCGACCTTGGCTTAATTTGGGGTTAACCTGGCCGCGCGGCAAGGTCGACCCCTCAACCTTAGGGTCAACCTCGCCGCACGACGTGGTCGACCCCTAGACCGCAGGGTTGACCTCGCCGCACGGCAAGGATGACCCCTAGACCACAGGGTCAACCTCGCCGCGTGGCGAGGTTGGCCCCTCGACCCCAGGGTCAACCTCGCCGTGCGGCGGGGTCGACCCCTCGATCCCAGGGGTGACCTCGCCGCGCGGCAAGGTCGGCCCATGGTGTGGATGGACCCTAAAGGGGTCAACCACGCCGCGCGGCGCGATCAACCGCACCGCGTGGTGAGGTTGACCCCAAATCGGCTGCGTCATGACTTTTTAAACCTATATTTCTAAAAATTGATAACTTTGAAAAACTGAATGCACCATCGTATTCAAAAGAAATTTCTACATCTAAAACATCCATTAGATATCACAAAATCAGTCCACATACGTCAGGATTTCAGTTTGCAGCAAGAAAAGTCACTCGCGGCAAGGTTGACCCGGGTTGACCTTGCCGCGCGGTGTGGTCGACCCCTCTAAAATCAGAAATGACGCGATTACGCACGATTTTGTTGACAAAAAAAATAAAGAAACTACACCATCGTATCCAAAATATTCTCCTCGTTCTAAATCTGGTCTCGGATCGCGCGCCCGAGCTCTGTGTGAGGAATGGCATTGATTTAAATGAGGTCGCGGCGAGGTCAGACTTTGCCCCAAATCCGCGGTGAGGTCGACTCCGCGGCGAGGTCGGTTCCTACACCGGTCTGGTCATCAAAAAAGTTAATCAAAGGCAGCACATTCATAATTCCCGGATTCTTAGCAATGCGAGGGCTACTGGAATGCTCGCAAGGGTATGGCCACAGCGTGTTGTGAGCATGTGGAATGGGTTGCCGGAGCCCGTCATCTGGAGTTCCCAGGAGCGATTTGCTGATTCTGTGCGGTCCTGTGGCCTCTAGCCATTGAGCACGCCGCCCAGCCGCTTCTTTGCCTTTTTCCATAGACTTCTTTGTTTGAAAATTTAAAGTTACTCTTCTCTTGTTCAGCATGTATTGATGCTTATGCTGTTTGTTCCCATTCTACTGGTTGACAAATAAAACAGAAACATAAACAGAAGGCTTGAGATGGACTGACGCGCTTTACCTTCTTCATTTCAAACTCCTTGCTCTCCACCACCAGACACTCCATCTTCAGGTACTCCCGCATCCCTTTCATCAGGTTTGAGATACCATAACTGCCAATTCAAACCTGTCACCTGTCAATTCAAAGCAGATAATGAATTGTTATGAGAAGGTAAATAATAATAGAACTTTGTGCAGCTGCTCCTTCCTGAGTCCGCTCTGGGCTCTGATTTTCAAATTTCTATTTTCTTCTCCAGCAAAATATTGAATTTTACAAAAGTCATTCGAAGAATTTTATTTAATTGGCAATACAAATTATAAAGTAAAAAATTTAGAATAGGGAGAATAACAAAAAAATAGGAAAGATGGTTTAGGATGAGCACTGGTTAGTATAAGGTTGCAACAGAGGTACACTGGGGAGCGCGATGTATCCATCAGTCGACGCAAATGTGAGAACTGGAAGAAATGAATTTCCTACTCGATTGACATCTAGACCATAATGTTCTTGGTGTGAAGATGGTTGTGTTCGGCCTGCAATTCCTTGATTGGGTGTGCCTATGACATTGTTTAGAGAGATGAGAGCATAACCAGGTGGGATCTGAAGTGATGCATTGCCATCAGGAAGATTACCAGGTCTGTTCAAATTGAAATCCCTAAGGATAGAGTGAACTCATTGAAATGGGCTGGTAGTTGAAGAGGAACTTTTCAGTTCGCTTCTGGACCCGTCACAGCAAAGTACGGTGGCACTGACGTTGGCTGACATCATCGATGACGTTGGCTGACATAGAGAGTTTTGCAATATCCGATCAATGATAGTGTGAAACTCGGAGCTGCGATGTTGCTGGTGAAGATCGGACATTGAAAATAGACTCAAAGTCAATTTTCAATTCCTTGCAGCGTAGTCGCAGGTGCCGCTGGATTGGAGTTCTCGAGGCCGTCTCTGGCTGGATGAAGTCCGGGTGCTGCAGGTGATTCTGTCTAGCAGCAAAGCAAAGGCTGGCATTGCAGGCTGGTCTCGATTTGCTGTCCTGTTCTGGTAGATCGGTGACTGGAGCCATTGACTCGAAAGCTGGCTGTTAGAAGGCGGCTCAATCAAGTTGTAGAAAGGGCACTGTAGGCGGAAGTTGGGCTGGGCATTGTAGTCAGCTTTGTAGAGGTGGTCGGTCGTAGGGTACAGCTGAGCAACCTAGCTCTCTGTTATACCAAACGCTGTGGTGAATTACAGCAGTAGCGTAACGGATCTCTTTATTCATGGTGCACCGAAGGGAGAAAGTGGGGGGGAATAGGAAGCGAGTTTTAGAAAGAATGAATCCAGGCCCGCCTCATCGACTCAAGGTCAACGAAACTGGCTTGGGAAACACCACAGAAGACTTTGGAATTTTTATTCACAAGTCATATATACCAATTCTAAACATGTGCTTACTTTTGAAAATGGATGAGAAACCACAGACTTACCCTCTTGATTGACAAACTTTCACACATACCAATAGCATCAATAATAAGTCAAGTTAAACCAAAATTTAATTTGTTAAGGCCTTAGAAATGATTATTATTATAGACGTGCTATGTGAGGGGAGTGATTTATTCATACACCTCCAGCAACTGCGAAGCCTTTGGCCAAGGTTCCCTTCCGTCTGTGGAGAAAAGGAAATTATGAAGAGATGAGGAAAGCTGTTGAAAACGTTGATTGGGCCTACCTTTTTGAGACTGCTAATGATGCTACAAACTTTTTGGAAATACTTCAATTCGTTTTAGACAGTTTGATCGATGAATTTGTTCCATTAGGTTCTAGCAATGCCTCCTCCCGTTCATCTTTCCCTCCTAGGCTCCACCTTACTTACCTCCTCCGTGGCCACCTGTACCGCAAACGCCACCAATCCCGCTATTTCCGCAGAGCATATATTCGCTGTTCCAAAAAACTTAAGCGAGATTCCTTCAAAAACCATGTTTCCTGTTAAAAAACTCTTTTGAGCAAAAGTCCAAATCATCTGTATCGCATTGTTGCCCAGAAGCTAGGGAACAAATCTTCAGCCATTCCTGCTCTTTCTGCTGGCCAAGACACTGTTTCTTCTCCTTCCGAGAAATGGTAGCTGTTTGCCGATTTCTTTGCTTCTATGAACACACATGATGATGGTCTGCTCCCTGCCACCCCTCCTCCTCCCCGCTGCCGCCTCAGCCATATAATGTCCAGTGTGCAAATGGGTATGGTTTACGAACAGTTTTCATAAGCACACATTGACTCATTACACCATGCACTAAATCAGAGCATTCCTTAGCAGACATATACATATCATTGCTGCGGTTTGGCATTACACTAATCACCAGTTGACACTGTCGCTGATTCCTTTTGTAGTCTTCTAATGTTTCTGCATACAGATAGCTTAGCTCATCACTGCAAGATAGGACTAGGTCAGGCCAGTGGGGAAAATTCATTCCAAGTTGAGCTGATTTTTGCCAAAGAGAATCACAGAATCTTTGTAAAGTAGGTTGTTCATGAGTTGGCACCATGGCAATTAGTGCATAACTAACACATGTTGATGGCTGAAAAAGTACCTGATTTTCAGTTCCCCATGAACCATTTTTAGGAATGACATAGCTATTGGTTGTTCTATTTGCATTTTGATTAAAATGCAATTGCGGAGGAGCTAATATTCGTCCATTTAATTTGATCATATTTATGCTAAGATCAACTCCAAAGTTTTCTAAGAATGGATCTTGGCTGAACCAATTTGTTTCTCTGGCAAGTGCCTGAATTTGCTCAAGACGTTGTTTTGCATCCACAGAAGCAAAACGTATAATGGATGATGTTTGCTTTTCTGTGAGTTTTTTTGAACATTTACTTGGCCAATCTAGGGTTGCAACTTCCAAAGGAAAATAAATATGACGTTGTGGATTACCAACATGAAGGCATGGCAGTTGTGGGAAACGAAGGTTACCATAACGTTCTGCAAAGTAATCTGCTACAGTAGTGCTTCTCTGATTACCATTTTTTGTCTCTGCCATAAAACTTAGCTTATTTGCTGGTTCATGTAAGCTATTGACTCGATATACACGAACTGATCCAGGAATATGCTCAATGCGTACACGAAGTCCCTTAACTGCATCAGCCAAGTATTTCCACTCAGTTTTGTTTAGAGCAAATGATGGATTTAGTTTTTGGACATTATAAATATTAGACCCCCATTGATTATTTTTGAGTCCATTGCCTGCTGTTGTATTGTTTACAAGCTTTTCATTAAGAATATCACACATAAAAGCTGGCATCCAGTAGCGTGCTTTGTAAAATGCTGAATGAGCAACATCGATATTGAGGAGTGGGCGATTAGGATGACATACATGTACACTGCTAAAGAAACCAGTCCACATTTCTATTCCTGATCCAAGGTATAAGGCATCATTTTCTCTTGTGGGAATTTTAAAAAAAGATGATTTCCAAGGGCATATTTGTTTGCTTTGATTCATGAATGGGCATGTCATAGATTGGCGCATCACAATGTCCAATATTTGCAAAGGTGTTGAGACATGAGCATTACCTGTCCTCTTCATAGCTTGAGATAAATCAAGATTTATTGAGGCAACGGGTTGAATTGTCACTCGGCACACAGTAAATTCTCGAGCATCTTTAGGCAGTGCCACATTAACTTCTATTTGAATGGGAGTGTTGTTTTCTTCCAAAAAAAGCTTTGTAGGGCTAAACAGTAAATGAACTCCATCATAAGCATAGGAAAAAATGTTACCAAATATGTGTTTATTGTTAGCAATTGCGGTCCAAAATATTTTACGGTTTTCATCATGTGTAAGTTTTCGATTTATGATGGGATGACAAATTGCAACATGGTACTGTGAAATAACAACATCTGTCCTGCGCAGGTCAAGTGCAATATAGTTGGCAGCCAATTTTATTGGTTTTCCTAATGTTCCACCATTATCAGGTCGGGAAATGAGTTGTTTTAGATCCATACTAGCCAGTTCAGTCAGGATGGGGGGTGATAAATCTCTTGGCGATCCTGTACCAGCCCGGCTTTGTCTGTGATTGGATAGTGGAGAAAACTTTGAACCTGGGGAGGTTGATGAATGGCGCCCTGAGTCACGATTACTTTTGGCATTATGAAATATATTATAGTGTTCAGTTGATGTGATATTTGATTTTACATACTGTAATGTTCCTGCATTGGTTGTTGATTGACTTGCTTGGAAGGTGTTGATTGTCTGTAACCCATTGGTACCATTGGATATCCTTGATTTGGATTCATTTTGTTTTGGTAGAAAACGTGCCATAATTCCCTCTCTTCTTGATGTCTACAAAATAAATTCAAATCTTGTCCTGAGCAAACTTTGTTTTCTGACCCTAATTCGCACATAATAATCAAATGAAATGAATATATCTAAATGCATTTTTCTTCAACGAAATGGAAATGATAAAGGTGAACTAAATTATTAAGCAAATAGTTTATTGGGCCATGTTCGACCCCCCATCATATATGATATTCCACCCATATAAAATATTCTCCCCACATACAATATTCCCCCGTATAAGGTTTCTATGTAAGATGCATCAGTGTTGTCATCGCTTATTGATGTAGATCATCGGGTATTTTTTATTTAGATGAACATTATATAATTAAACCTTTAAGCGCACACCACGCCTTCCAAAGTTACCTCAATTGCAATAACATATCAGAGAAAATGCTGAGTCAAATTGCCGGTGTTGCAATCAACCTCCTCGAAAACCAAAATGAAGAGAAGACAAGTATATCTTAATAACTTATTATATCTTAATAACAAGTATAAGTATAACTTTAGAGCAGCACTTCACCTCTGCTTGCCACTGTGCACTGGGCATGGGCCCATCTTACATCCACTGTACCATTCAAACATGGGCAGTAAGACTTCAAAAAAAAGGTTTTGATAAAAGGAGAGCTCATAAGGTTGCCCTCTAAGCTTAGGAGATCAATTTGAACAAGCATAAACTGTTATAGTGAACACCCTGCATTTATTATGAGAAAAAATGAGCAGATTCGTCAATTCCTTAAAAACATTTAAAATAAGTGAAAGCACGAGTTATCAGCATGTCATGCTCTTCAAATGGACGTAAGCTGTATAAAATCTTTGATGGGCTCGAAATTAACTGTAAAAACTCGTTCAATCCAATGTATGATAGTACAATGCTTATAAGTGTGCTAATTCCAGTTTGTCTTATTCTCAGTGGACTAATACTGGCTTTGATTTTGAAGCATCTTCACATCTTGTCCAAGCAATTAGAAGAATTGAAGATATCTAAGGAATCTTTGCAAAATGTGATAAAATACAAACAACCATCAAATATGGATCTATTTGCATGTGTTAGCTCTTGGAACATATCTGACGGTTAGAAGAATTAAGTGATTTTAGAGATAAATGTTGATGAGTTTGTTCATTAAGTATTTGTAGTAAACATGTAAGTTAATGTGAAAACATATAACACGTGATTTGTTAATTTAATGTTGTAGTATTTGTAGTAAAATTTGCAATTATTGATTTGATTATTGATCGCACTAAATACTTCGGATAAATTTTATTTTCGAATCAACTTCGAAACTTTTGACCACAAAATGGGATCAAATGCCTGTTTTGCCACCCTGACATGCATAAAATCAAAAAGCATAAATAAAACTTTTCTCTGCAGGAGAAGTTATTTACATCGGGTTAAACTTAAATAACTGCTCTTTTATGTCAAATAAATCAATAAACAGGGTGTCACAGCTGGTGCTAGAGATGAGGCAAGCTTTTCCCATGCACAGCCACCAAGATTCATTACTCTCCTTGGCGGCATAGATCAAAAGTCTCGTCACTGGCATCAGAGAAGATGGTAATTGTCACTCGAAGATGTTGCGGGTGATGCTGATCTCTGTCGGCTAATCACTGGGAGCACATCAACAATTATCTTGTGGCTACCTCGTTTGGAACCTTTGAGTCCCAGGTTTTGCACTTGGAATGCGCTGCTTGCATCGCAAAGCGGCTTTCGAGGAGTCCCATATGGTCTCTGGGAGGCACTGGTCGTTGTTCAAGCTGGCCATGAGTTGAGGTAAATTTGAGGTAAACTAGCAGATATCAAAGCGTGTGATGACAAAAAAGCTGCACTTGTCCCTGAGAAACGCGAATGTCTTCTTTTTTGTCGTCAAAGCTCCACTCGCACAATTGGCATATGTTGCACTTGGGTCGGCCTCGATCTCCTGCTTGGACAGGTTGACGTTCTTGCTGCTGTCAGCCGTGTATTTCACGAGCTTGAACAGGCTTGCATTGAGGAGCCAGTACATGGATACCCACCCCTTCATTACACGGGAGTGCCTCCAGACCTGATACTTGGTGTCTGTGAACGAGAGGTCGCGGTTCCAGGGCAACACCCTGCGCAGGGCTTCCTGGCGTTACAAACGGAAATGCATTGTGTTAGTAGGCCGCCTTGATGTTAGCGCTGAAACCAAGCAACCTGAGCTGGACAGTGATGAGGGCTGTCAAATGGTCGAAAGTTGCCAGATGAGTTGCCTAAACTATCAACTCTTTCATTTTGCAGCTACTATCAATATGAACACTAGCAACACATAGCTCGGTTCTACACAAATTACTCAGTGTATAATAGAAAAATATTTGTTGTTTTGTACATTACAAATAATGCAACTGGTTGTTGAACCACACAATATTTGATGTGAATACAATTAGCTCAAAACAAAACAGTCATAACTGCAGATCCAAATTGAACAATAGACAGATTACAGATGGCTCCACACTGAACAAACTGAAGAAGTAATCATAATTGCGGGCCCAATTGAACAATGGACTATAT
>JASANA010002723.1:0-26632 GCA_030248095.1 Ptycholaimellus sp. GST1_10
TTCTCAGAAGGCCGTCAATTGCCTTCGGAGATTGGCAAATGATCATGAACAGAATTTTCACTTTACACCCGCAGGTCAGCAAAGGAGAAAGTCCGCTCCGAAGACTCAGTCTGACAAATTGCCCAGTTGACAATGGGTCAGCTAGGCAGTGCAGACGGAAGATTGCAGAGCAGGCAATGGATGCAGCTCGCGGCCAGACAGCAGCAGCTGTCGGCAGGTCTTTTCGGAGTTTTCGTCCCATCCGAAAACTTGTAGACTGTCATACTCCAGATGTGAAGAAGACCGGTCGCGAACGGCTGCTGGCCAGAGGCAGGCGGCAGTCAAACCAATAAGGGCACCTTGTTTTAGTTGCTTGTGTCCAGTTGCGATTGGCCCTTGCAGTTGCTAACTGGTGGATTGGCGAAAGCCTGCTTCTTTGCCCCACGGGGGGTCACAAAGGAAGGCCTTTCGCTTTTCCGTTGCCTTTCAGCTCTGCCTCCTTCTGTACACATTGTGCAAGTTGGAGGAGAGGTGAGGGAGGCCGAAGGATAGCAATTGGAGATTAGGTGGTCGGTCGTCCGGACGATGTTGTTGGAGCTGCGCAGCGTGGCCATGTTGGCACTGAAGCTGGGGAAGTCGGTGGGGACGCCGTTCAAGCCGATGGGAAAGGCATCCAGTTAATCACTCAACTGCTATCCAAAAGCTGTGCCTTTCTTCGCACTGCTTGCAGCTTAAACATTTGACTCTTTCTCCTTCAGCAGGTCATGATACAGACGAAGAGGAGAGAGTGAAGAATTAGTTAGAAGGAGACGGAGGGGGGGTGAGGGAAGGGAAGCGTGGGCGGAGCCGGTTCTCCACCCATATTGTTCATCTACCACACGTCATTGAATCGCTGCACTTCACACTCAAAGCCCTTCTTGCAAGGATTGACCATGGCTAGCCGAAGTGGCGGCCGAGCAAGCTCTCACCTACTGCCATAGCTTTGGAAAAAAGGGGACCAACCAGCTTAGGGGGACTGGAGTCTTGTGGCTGCTGTCGGGTTGGTCGAAGTTGGTCTTCCAAGTAGCACTTGCAGCTGGTCCCAGAGGGCTTTCTTATTCGCTGGCCTCGCTCATCTGCCTTCAACCTAAAATTTGCTGATGTTTTTATAGGTTTTGCACTGGCGTTGATTGAAAAAGGATGGGGGGGAGGGGTTGGGTGGCAGTATGATCTTGCCGAAGTGCAATGGCAAGATCAATGAGTCAGGTTCCCATTAATCCAGGCTCGAAGCCCTTCTTGCAAGGATTGACCATGGCTAGCCGAAGTGGCGGCCGAGCAAGCTCTCACCTACTGCCATAGCTTTGGAAAAAAGGGGACCAACCAGCTTAGGGGGACTGGAGTCTTGTGGCTGCTGTCGGGTTGGTCGAAGTTGGTCTTCCAAGTAGCACTTGCAGCTGGTCCCAGAGGGCTTTCTTATTCGCTGGCCTCGCTCATCTGCCTTCAACCTAAAATTTGCTGATGTTTTTATAGGTTTTGCACTGGCGTTGATTGAAAAAGGATGGGGGGGAGGGGTTGGGTGGCAGTATGATCTTGCCGAAGTGCAATGGCAAGATCAATGAGTCAGGTTCCCATTAATCCAGGCTCGAAGCCCTTCTTGCAAGGATTGACCATGGCTAGCCGAAGTGGCGGCCGAGCAAGCTCTCACCTACTGCCATAGCTTTGGAAAAAAGGGGACCAACCAGCTTAGGGGGACTGGAGTCTTGTGGCTGCTGTCGGGTTGGTCGAAGTTGGTCTTCCAAGTAGCACTTGCAGCTGGTCCCAGAGGGCTTTCTTATTCGATGGCCTCGCTCATCTGCCTTCAACCTAAAATTTGCTGATGTTTTTATAGGTTTTGCACTGGCGTTGATTGAAAAAGGATGGGGGGAGGGGTTGGGTGGCAGTATGATCTTGCCGAAGTGCAATGGCAAGATCAATGAGTCAGGTTCCCATTAATCCAGGCTCGAAGCCCTTCTTGCAAGGATTGACCATGGCTAGCCGAAGTGGCGGCCGAGCAAGCTCTCACCTACTGCCATAGCTTTGGAAAAAAGGGGACCAACCAGCTTAGGGGGACTGGAGTCTTGTGGCTGCTGTCGGGTTGGTCGAAGTTGGTCTTCCAAGTAGCACTTGCAGCTGGTCCCAGAGGGCTTTCTTATTCGATGGCCTTGCTCATCTGCCTTCAACCTAAAATTTGCTGATGTTTTTTTAGGTTTTGCACTGGCGTTGATTGAAAAAGGATGGGGGGAGGGGTTGGGTGGCAGTATGATCTTGCCGAAGTGCAATGGCAAGATCAATGAGTCAGGTTCCCATTAATCCAGGCTCGAAGCCCTTCTTGCAAGGATTGACCATGGCTAGCCGAAGTGGCGGCCGAGCAAGCTCTCACCTACTGCCATAGCTTTGGAAAAAAGGGGACCAACCAGCTTAGGGGGACTGGAGTCTTGTGGCTGCTGTCGGGTTGGTCGAAGTTGGTCTTCCAAGTAGCACTTGCAGCTGGTCCCAGAGGGCTTTCTTATTCGCTGGCCTCGCTCATCTGCCTTCAACCTAAAATTTGCTGATGTTTTTATAGGTTTTGCACTGGCGTTGATTGAAAAAGGATGGGGGGAGGGGTTGGGTGGCAGTATGATCTTGCCGAAGTGCAATGGCAAGATCAATGAGTCAGGTTCCCATTAATCCAGGCTCGAAGCCCTTCTTGCAAGGATTGACCATGGCTAGCCGAAGTGGCGGCCGAGCAAGCTCTCACCTACTGCCATAGCTTTGGAAAAAAGGGGACCAACCAGCTTAGGGGGACTGGAGTCTTGTGGCTGCTGTCGGGTTGGTCGAAGTTGGTCTTCCAAGTAGCACTTGCAGCTGGTCCCAGAGGGCTTTCTTATTCGCTGGCCTTGCTCATCTGCCTTCAACCTAAAATTTGCTGATGTTTTTATAGGTTTTGCACTGGCGTTGATTGAAAAAGGATGGGGGGAGGGGTTGGGTGGCAGTATGATCTTGCCAAAGTGCAATGGCAAGATCAATGAGTCAGGTTCCCATTAATCCAGGCTCGAAGCCCTTCTTGCAAGGATTGACCATGGCTAGCCGAAGTGGCGGCCGAGCAAGCTCTCACCTACTGCCATAGCTTTGGAAAAAAGGGGACCAACCAGCTTAGGGGGACTGGAGTCTTGTGGCTGCTGTCGGGTTGGTCAAAGTTGGTCTTCCAAGTAGCACTTGCAGCTGGTCCCAGAGGGCTTTCTTATTCGCTGGGTGTCAGTACTTTGCCGGACAGTTTATTGTCACCGGTTAGGCTGGTTGTCAATCTTGGACTTTGCCGGAGAAAATGCCCCAGGACTTTGCCGGAGAGTGTGCGATTTTTTTCTCCGGCAAAGTCCAAGGTGGGTAACCCAATAATGACCCTGGACTTTGCCGGACATTTCTAAAAATTCTCCAGCAAAGTCCTGCCTGGGCAAACCTCTTGAAACCTGCCCATCTTGGACTCTGCCGGACTTGTGTGAGCTCCAGCAAAGTCCTGCCTGGGTAAACCTCTTGAAACCTGCCCATCTTGGACTCTGCCGGACTTGTGTGAAAGCTGCCCATCTTGGACTCTGCCGGACTTGGGTGAGGTCCAGCAAAGTCCTGCCTGTGTAAACCTCCTGAAACCTGCCCATCTTGGACTCTGCCGGTCTTGTGTGAGCTCCAGCAAAGTCCAGGTTGGGAGCAATACTGAACCGAACCAGGACCAAGGGGAATGAAGGATGAGAGAGAGAGGAAGAAGGAGGTAAAGAGGGTGTCAGGACTGCCAGCATGGATATGGGGGCCACAGAGGCTGGCCAAGATGAGGAAGGTGATGAAGAAGTTGGCTGTCCGTAGGGTGGGCAGTGAGGGGCACTTCCAGGTCACCTCACTACGAAACTGATACTAGCATTACGCAATAAAGTGCAATATCGAAACATGAAATGAAGTTGGTAAACAAATTTAGGCTTACCCTTTGTTTTGGTTTGCTGTGTTCCCAGCAAAATGTGAACCTTATGGAAATAATTTTTAGGTATGCTTTAATTTTGTATCAGCTGCTTCCCAATCAATAATTTCATTGCTGCGAATAATACAAAGGAAAAAATTGTTCATGAATTAGTTTTCGAGTGGAGCTGAATCACAAATTCTACTCAGCTTATGAAAAAACTTATTGCTGATTTTGAAAATAAGATTACATGCCATGCCATTAATTCCGTGTCTGTTCTACATAGCATATTTGTTATGTTTATGTAATCAGCAAAGAAATTGAAAATTAGTTAAGTTAAAATTGGTCCGTATTCTACATTTAGTTCAATCATTTTGAGAAAAACCCAGCGACCTGATTCAATTTAATTTGACAGAGCATAGAGAGACCCCCAAAATTTGGGGGTCAAAGGCCGATCCCAGAGGCAGTGCAATACTGGGCCAACCCGTGGCAGAAGGGAAGCAAGCCTCCACATTCCGCCTGTTCACAAAAATCAGATAATCTCATTGTCCCCAATAGGGGACGTATCAGAGATTAAGCTGATAAGAACAGATACTACACTTTGATCTTAGCCAAAAGGCCGAGAAGCGATGCTTTCCTTTCGCCACACCTCATTCTTACTTTCTTTTGCCCACCTCACGTCCCTCAGTAGTGATTTGAAATGCGCAAATAGTGACTGTTCCTCTTCTCTACTGTACCGACGCCAATCACAGCGCCCGCCAACTAGCGGTCGCAGGGAAGAAATGGCAAATAGCCAGGCAAATAAGCTTTGTTTTCAATATTTTCTTTGAAATTATCATTTAAACATTGTATTAAGACTGGGTGAGCCATAGAAGGGAAAACCCATAAAGGGGCGGTGAACATGGCTTTTTTTTTTCAATCCCAAACTTGAACTATTTCTTGCAACTAGGTCAAAAAATTCGCGACATGACCAAATATTACATGTCAAATCGACTAGCATTGGTTACAAGAATGACTGAAATTTGCAAAACTCATCATTTGCGCCGCTCATTCAAAACACTTATATTGCTAATTTTATAACATTTTTGTTAACATAAAGCACATCAAACTAAAGCTTTTCATGTAACATCTTCCCATACTGTTGTTTTCCAGTTGTAACCATTTGGAATTCGAAACATAGCCAAAATTGGAAAAATGGCATATTTTGCTATGTTTTCGGGTGGAAAAAAATAACTCAAATTATTTTTTCAAAAGATCCATAAACTGAAGGTACAAAAGATACAATAATTTTGTCACAGGAAAAGTTGAGTTGGTGAGGATACAGAATGAGCCAAAACCAACTTCAGTGCTCAGGGTAGTTTTTGCCCTATCACCACATGCCACATTTCGAGAAAATTGTTTTGACTCCAAAATAAGTGTTTCTGTTTTAGGTGCTAAAAAGCGTTCAAATTTGGGCTAATTTTGAATATTTCCATGGAATAAGAAAAAGCAAAATGGACATTTTCAAAAGAAACTGAAGGGAAGAGCCCTTACTTATATATCTTTTCATTCCCGCCAAAAATCCCTGGGTCTCGGCCATCACAAAACACGTCTTAGATATGATATAATTCGTCTATATTTAATAAATTGAATAAAACATTAAAATCAGGCACGAACAGAAAGGACTTCTTTTTCAGCTCAACAATGCTTTTAGAAAATTATTTAGGCAAACTTGGCATACCCACACGCCTGGTCAAGGTATGCTTATTGTTTTATGCTTTTCTTGATCTCTCACTCTTTGCCATTCACAAGCCATCCGATAATAGAGAAGCAATCGTATTAGGAAAGATCAAATTTCAGCTATTTATTTTTTGCAGCATTTTTCCTCACCACAACCATGTAACAAGAGAAGAATTGAAATGCGACATCAATAAAACCAGCCTTGGAATAAACCACATCTATAACTCGCGTAAAAGCACATATTTATAACTGAAAATAGGTTGTGAAAACATTCAATACACGCTAAAGACTTGCACTTGTCTCCTTTTCCTCCTCACTTTCGCTCATTTCCTCATCACTCTCCTCATCTTCACTCTCTTTCTCGTTGCTCGCAGTGCTCTTGTTCTCCGTCGAGATGTTCGTTCGCTCGGTGTCTTTGCTGACGTTCTCAAAACACAGCGCTTGTGCGAACATGAAAAGAAGAAGCCTAAAGTGGAGAGAGAACATAGTTGTAGGTGGTCTCCATTTGCGTGTTCCCCGTCAGTTCATCCAGCAGCTCCTGGGTTTCTGCCGTCGGTTCTTCAGCTTTCGCCCCGCCAGTCGCAAAGTGCAGAAATACCTGGCCAATTGCAACGACTGTCAAGTCAGCAACAGCCCAGCATAAACACAGGCCAAACATCGTCCAGACTGGCCTGGTTGATGGAGAGATCGTCCACGGGCAGTCTGTCCATATCCTGGGCCAGGCGGGCAAACACCTAAAGGCAGCTTCTTCTCAGCTACAAGGATGTTTTGCCAAATGTCCAGCCTTAGAGAGGCAGAGATTGGCCGTGGGCAGTCGGTAGATGAGGAGGCGAGCGTGCTGGTCAGCAAAGCGAGCCTGTGGGAAGGCAGCGGTGATCCAGGTCTTCAGGGCCTCCGCCTTCTGCTCGGCGCTGAGTCGGAGCTTGAGGGTATAGCCCTGGCCGTATTCTTCTCGCAGCTCCGACAGGCTGCCTAGACAGCGCAGCTGCCCGTCGGCCTGCCAACAGAGCCTCAATGGAGGAGGCAGGCAAAAGAGTGGCGGAGGCAGCTAGCCATGATGCTGAGCCGGGAGCAGAGCGCCTCGCAGTCCTCCATCTGGTGGCTGGTGAAGACCACCGTTCGCCCGACACCCACCAGCTCCTTCAGCACCTCGCGCAGGTGCCGTCGAACACCCACGTCCATGCCCGCCATGGGTTCTGCAAATATTTTGTGTCTCCTGAGGCACTTCTCTCCGTCGCTGGGAAGAAATGTTGGACCGTCGAGAAGGAGCAGGCTGGGATTGCCGATGAGGGCAACGGCGGTGGAGAGCTTGCGAAGGTTGCCGCCGCTGTAGCGACTGCAGGGCACCTCCGCCAGCTCCGAGAGCAGCAGCCTTTGCAACATCGTCTCCACCGTCTGTCAATGCCTCAGTTCAGAGCAACCTGAGCCTTTCCAGTAGGATGGAACCTGCTCCAGAAGGGCAGGCTGAACGCCTCGCATGCGAGCAAAGAGTCTCAGCTGCTCCCGCCCGGTCAGGAAGCTGAGCAGAGCGTCAAACTGCGGACAGTAGCCCACCGTTTGCCACCCGCTCAGTCGAGCCCGCCGCACACTGACAACCCAAACCATTAATTCCCCTATCTTTGAGGCTGGACGTTCCATAAATTTGAGGCTGGAATTCCTTCAAAGTGGAGGCTGGCTAGGCCTGGCGGATTTGACCTTTGGCCGAAGAAGCAGGCATCACCGCCGCTGATGTGGGTCCTGCGAGTGATCATGTGGAAGAGCGAGGTCTTGCCAGCCCCGTTGACCCCCAGCAGGCCGAACAGCTCCCCCTTGTCCACACCCAGACTCACCCCGCGCACCGCCCACTCCTTCACCCGACGCCCGCAGCAGCCCCCTCGGTACTCCTGTGTCCTCATCCACCCTCCATCTCTGAGCCATTCTAACCACATCTTTATCGCCAGAATTTCAGCCAGCCCTTCTCTATCTGGCTGTTTCAGGAGAGCATGAGAGGTGAGCGAGGGAGGACCTGACCTTGCTGATAGATTGGAGCGTAAGCGGTTGGGTGGGGGGAGCCTGAGACTGGGCCATGACGCGAGCGGCCTCAGCGGCCACGGCTGGCTCACTCTCCGACTCCACTCGAGACACCCTGCAACATTATCCTTTGTACTTGCGCCGCCACTCCTCCTTTCACAGCCCCACTTGCGTTGGCACCAGCTGCAGGAAATGTAGTCCATCAGGATGAGCAGGAGAAGCAGAAGCAGCATCTGAGCTATGTTTATGCCCATTAGCGTAATCCATTCCATGCTGAATGCCGTCGACGGTGTCTTCAGGAATGCACCTAGCATTTGAGACCCATCATTGCCCTGCCTTTCGAACAGAAGGGTAGCGTACTGATGAAGGGGAGAGGAGAGTAATGCAGCTGCAGGCTCCAGATGCCGCGAAATGGGCCGGAAATAGGAATGAAGAAGTACAGCAAACACATCGTGGCCTGCTTCTAACACTAATCAATCGATTCACATAGGTCAGGTGGGGGAACCAGAGAGGCTTTGAATAAGAGGCAGCTGAAATCGAGCAGAAGGCCGCCGAAAAGAGAGGAGATGGTGAGGATGATGGCCCCGAAGCCTGGGTTCTCGAACACCAGACTGCCCAGGTAGAAGACCACCAGCAGCTTTCCACTGTCCATATGCGATGGCTTTGAAGGCAAGTGTGCAGGTGCGGAAAAAAGGAAAAACAAATAGACGAAAAGAAGAAGGAAAAAGGCGAAAGCTTGGGCCGCGTTGAAGATGAATGTCCAGGCTTGAAAGCAAGCGTATATGGCGAGGGTGAGCAAAAGCAGCACGGTTATTTGTGCCTTCAAGTATTGGGCTGGTTTTTGTTAGTGCTTAACTTGCTGTTAAAGAGCTTACATTCGACATTTGTTGTTTATTGAAAAAAGAAACTAATAATCAATAAATATTTGATTTTTGGTTAAGAATTAAAACGTCAAAAATGGATTTATTTGAAATAATTTTAGTTTTTATTGTTGAAGGATTTACATAATGGGGGCCACCATTAAAGGTGTCCAATGAACCCAAAAGCCTTTGCTAAAAATGATCAAGGGCCGAATCTCGACGATTTAGAACTTATTTTTCCTCAAAGTCAAAAAAGCTTTTCGACAAATATACAAATAATTCTGACATGCCTATATTTTGAGATTTATTTTCAACGTTAGATTTTTTTAAATAATAGGAATTTGGTAAATTTGCTTATTTACAAAATTTTTGAAGAATATAAATTTGCAAAGTAGAATGCTAGTTTTTAATTGAAATCTACTTTTTGATATCTTTAAACGTTGTCATTTTTAAAGGCTTCCTTTTTGTCTCCAAATTTTACCTACCAAATACTTTAATCTTGACCTTTATTCGAAAGAATAAGAACCATATCGTAGAGAAAGAGCGAGAGCCAGTAAAGAGCTGGATGGAGGCCGGAAATGAAAAAGAGGTGCTTCACGCCCGACACCCGCTCTAGCGTCGGCGGAAAGAGCATTGCGGACAGCAGGAATTGAAAGGCGCACACCACCAGGACCACGTCCATGCTGGAGACTATTTGTGCAAACATATCCTCCCCCTGCCCCCAGAAGTAGTCCGATTGGTTCCTGCAAAGCCAATGTGAGCTGAGGGATGCCGAGGGGCTGGGATGAGGGAGCGCACAGTTTCCCACGGAGCGGCAAGAACTCGAGGATGGGTAGGATGGCGTAGTCCCTCATCTGCCCTGCTCTACCGGACATAGCTAGTCCGGCTCTCAGCAGGGCATTGCTCAGCACATTCAGCATCAGAGGCTGTCCGTACACCGCCAACCGACTACTCCACACCTACAATCCACTCTGCCTGCTCAATCGATCGGATGATTCTTGATCTTTCTCGTTGAGAACAGAAACACCTTTCTGACCACCCAATCTAATTCTTATCTCAACTTGGAAATTGATTCGCATTTAGTTTGTGTTTCCCTAATGAAACTTGCTATGAGTAGGAAAGCTGTGCTGCCAGACCTTGATGTGGGTATCGTTGTCCTGGCCGTCCTCTTTCCAGGCCATGATGCCTCCAAGCCTAAGGACCAAGAAAGTCAGTCGGTTCAAAGCGGATTCAGAGAGCAGTTGCAACCTTTTGTAGCGGTCAGGGTAGTAGTTTTGGAGCACGAATCTGTCGACCATGGAAACATGGGCCAGGTCATCGCGCAGGGAGGAGCGGTCGTAGTTCACCTCCCACCATGTGCCAGACGTAGGACAGCTGGGAGATCCACCTAACAGCGGCAGGCCATATTCCGCAGACCGCAGCAAGAGGAAGGAAAGTCCAAGCCCATGGTGCGTTCGTCGCATTTGCAGATGGCCCATGAGGTACCGTTGAAATCGACCAATGAATGCCTTGCGGCTCGCATCCGCGCGTCCTTCCCACAAGCATCTGCGCTCACGCTAAACTGTTTAGAACTGCAATAAAGGTGTCTAAGAGCAGATAAAGGCGCATATTATCTTCAGGTTTTGTCAGATCTAACTGCCCCTAACAAGATTCTAGTTTTTGATTCCGAGCATTAAGACAGAATTTCTGAAAGACTCGAGAGGGACCATTCCACTTTTGAAAAAACGAAGTTTCTCTGATACGAATGACTCTGTGCCAGCATCTAAGGCAACATAGTTGACATCTCTGTGCCACTAGTCGTTTCCCAAAAAATGGTTTTCTTGACTTACTATGAGCACTTTTGTAACATGCACTTTTTTGGGGTTTCAAAACCTACAATTTAAGTTTTTTGAAAATTTTGTTTAAGAAATTTTGGATAAGTGTAGACTATTATATATCAATCGAAAGGTAATTTGGAGTTAAAAAAGATGATGCACTTCGATTTTAACAAAAAGTTGTCAAAAAACCGTAATTTTTAAAACTCGAAAATTTCGACTTTTCAATTTTGGCACAAAAAAACTGTTAGCTCAATTGTGAGTGGTTCTGCCAAGGGGTGGACCATAACCACGTTAAAATACAGGTTCTTGTGAACATTTTGGTATATAATTCATTGGGATTCGGTTTGACCGGATCGATAAATTTTTCAGTTGAAAATTTGCACTCATGTATTGGCCCTATGTTAAAGCATAGGCAAAATTTTCGGGAAAAAATTTTTGTCTCAAATTTTCATTTTTACTGCATAAATATCTTCTTTAGGGTCCAATACACCCCACTGCCACATTGGTTTCTTTTGTTTTAGTTAAAAATTTGTCAATCCTGAATCAACTATTCCCTATGCTTAAGCATAGGCCAACTTAGGCTCATCTCCCCTTTTTTAAGTTTTTGGGCCTTAACTCAACTAAAACTTAAACAAATTCAGCAAATTTTTTTTTCACAGAAAGCCCTTAACCTTTTTGCTTTAATTGAGACCAAGTACAGATGTTTGTAATGAACAGAGGTTTCATTGCGCTGAATTATGTTACCACGAGCAGCTTGCATCCTAAGAGGTGTGTACTAAGATAATTAAGTGCCATGAAACCCGTGTACAGTTTACACATCTTTTTAGGGCCATAATGATGACAAAACATTATGGGCTTTCTGTGAAAAAAAAGTTTGCTGAATTTGATTGAGTTTTAGTTGAGTTAAGGCCCAAAAACTTAAAAAAGGGGAGATGAGCCTAAGTTGGCCTATGCTTAAGCATAGGGAATAGTTGATTCAGGATTGACAAATTTTTAACTAAAACAAAAGAAACCAATGTGGCAGGGTGGTGTATTGGACCCTAAAGAAGATATTTATGCAGTAAAAATGAAAATTTGAGACAAAAATTTTTTCCCGAAAATTTTGCCTATGCTATAACATAGGGCCAATACATGAGTGCAAATTTTCGACTGAAAAATTTATCGATCCGGTCAAACCGAATCCCAATGAATTATATACCAAAATGTTCACAAGAACCTGTATTTTAACGTGGTTATGGTCCACCCCTTGGCAGAACCACTCACAATTGAGCTAACAGTTTTTTTGTGCCAAAATTGAAAAGTCGAAATTTTCGAGTTTTAAAAATTACGGTTTTTTGACAACTTTTTGTTAAAATCGAAGTGCATCATCTTTTTTAACTCCAAATTACCTTCCGATCAATGATGGGTAAGTGATATAGGGGTCAGTGGTAAACAGGTGAAAAATGAAAAAAATAAATGGTATTTTTTTTGGAAAATATCATTTGGTAGGGTCAATCCAATGAGTTGGAATTTTGAAAATTCGGGACTAGGGGCAATGGTAAGTGAATGAAAAGATAGGTGGTTTTCACCTACCCAACATATAGTACATGGTTGTCCAGAAAAGGGACCAAAATGACCACAAACTTCCCACTAGTCATTGAGGGTCCAAGTGAAATGCTAGGTGAAACATATGGATAGCAAAACTTTCTGAGTTTAAGCTTTTCTGGCTCTCATATAATTTTTTATACACCATTCCAGCAATAATTATGAGTACACCAGAGCCCACAGCAAGATAATACACAAATTTTTCTATGTCAGAAAAAATTGAGAAATTTTAGTTGGGTAGGTGAAAAGGTGCAATGCAATGGAATGAAATTGTTCGGAAGCGGGCAGTAGGTGGAATGCAATCCAATGATTGAGCTGGCTGACGGGAGGTAGGGCCAATGTAAGGCCAATGATATCCCAAAAATTCCACTTACCCACCATTGCTTCCGATTGATATATAATAGTCTACACTTATCCAAAATTTCTTAAACAAAATTTTCAAAAAACTTAAATTGTAGGTTTTGAAGCCCCAAAAAAGTGCATGTTACAAAAGTGCTCATAGCAAGTCAAGAAAACCATTTTTGGGAAACGACTAGTGGCACAGAGATGTCAACTATGTTGCCTTAGATCCTGGCACAGAGTCATTCGTATCAGAGAAACTTCATTTTTTCAAAAGTGGAATACCCCTCTTATAGACTATCTCGAGTCTATCAGATTCTGTGTCTTAAACTGATCTGATGTTGCTTCAAATTACGTTACTAAACCAAAATGTAAGTTACATGCTATTTTCATTTATTGCCAATGACCAAACAACTAACGGGAGGTTGAAATAGGGCTCGTAGGCCTTTTTCACGCAGCCAGAGCCAAGACCTGAACCGGAGCCGATTCCCCGCAAAATGTTAGCAAGCCATTCGTCTTCCTTTGTTCCCAGGACACTGCAGTTAGCTTCTTTCCAAAGACGACATACAGATGAAAAATCTACGCTAAAACTGGGGCATACGATGCCTGGAAAAGATTAGTCACAAATAGTAGAAAAATGAGAAACTTGTAGAAGTAGAGGTTGCGGCGGGGGAAGTAGCGATGGTAGAGGTCGGGAGTGATGGGAACGGGCCCGAGGAGCTCCTCCTCCTTCGCCCCTCCTCCCCCCGAGTGCGCCGACCCAATCGCCCCAATCACAATCCCAATGCACACCAACCGAAGCAGTGCCTCGCCTTTCAATTTTCATGCCTCAGCTTTCACAGATCCTCAAGGGCCAAGGGCTGAATGGACTGAAAATATGACGCCGGAAGGAGATGAGACGAATGACCAAAAAGGCGTATAGGCGTTGACAGCATGACGGACGCAGGGAAGCTTCTCCAATGCCTAGCATCTTTCCCTGCCCCTTTTCACCTTTCGTTCCGCCATCTTCACGCTTTTCTAAACATTATTTCGTGCCCGCTTTTTTAGAATGAGTCATGGCTTGGGAACCAGGGGAGGGCTCATCCTTATCCTCAGCTTCACCTGTACGGAAATCGGCTCTAGAGCCATTCAAACAAAAACAGAAGCAAAATAACCTAGCATAGTGGATTGCGTTCCCTCTCCGGCTATTCGAATAAATATCTGCAATACGTGATAAAGGACTGCGAAAGATCAATAAATGTTTGTATAAAAGCTCCAGATATTTCAGTTACTGCTCAGAAGGATATTGAAACAGAAGAGATCGATTTATTCCACTTTTTGGGCTTTTTCAATATCTTCCTTTTCTATTTCGCCTTTTCCTATGTCCAGGACAACATGGCAACAGTTACTTGTTCAAGCTGAGCATCTGCGATAGCGTAGTTGAGGACGTGAAAGGTTTGCAGGTTTTCTTCCAAGCTTGCCAAGAAGGCAGCCAGTTTGGCCCAGGGTAGCGGCCAGCCTGTCCCCAGACTCAGCCGCAGCTCCGATCCCACCTCAACCAATCAACGCTTTCCCTCCCCCTTCCTCATTGGCCTCATCCACCTGCTCATCCACTCCTGCCCGTGGGAAGGACTTTCGAACAAAGGCCAACAGCGCCCTGGAGTCCCTCGGCTCCTCGCTCCGGACCAGACTCAGACGGAGGCCGGAGCCCAGCTGATTCTGGAGCAGAAGGCATGGCTGTGGGAGGGAAAAAGGAAGAAGAAGCCTTGATGAAGCGGGGTGAGCCGAGTGCTTTGAGCTGGCCATTGGCGATGATGGCAATGCGATCGGCCAGCAGGTCCGCCTCGTCCATCTGGTGCGTGGAGAGAATGATGCAGCGGCCTTTGGCCATGTCCAGCAGGTAACTCCACACCGACCGTCTGTCAATGTCCAAATTGTAAATATGCATCGTCTAAGAGGAGTGGCTAGAACCGAGAGTGTGGATCAATGCCGGCGGTGGGTTCGTCCAGAATCACAGTCTCAGTGTCGCCCAGGAAAGCCACGGCTAGCGAAAGCTTGCGTTTCATTCCTCCTGAAGCCTATTCATACATCCCTACTTCTTTTCCTCCTCTCCAATCTGGACCAGAGAGGTCTCTGGCGCGAGTTCCGGCCTTGTCCAGCAAGGCAACGGCTGCCAAGGCCTTGTTCACAGCCGCCTCAGTCTGGCCCCAGGGCACTCCTCGGATGCCCGCGTAGAACTTCAACTGCTCCGACACCGTCAGACTGGCAATCGACTTCTGTTTCTTCCTCCCAGCCCCCAAGGCTGACAAAAACTCACTGCTCCATGAGGAGGTTGTACTGCGGGCAGTAGCCGAGGCCGCGCCTGATCTGCTTCATGTGTAAACTTACGTCCAGTCCGTTCACGAAGACACTGCCCCCACTCGCCTCCAGCATACCGCACATGATGGACCTCAAACATTCCCTGCATCAGCTCCCACCTACTTCTGCCCCCCCCTCACATGGCCGTCGTCTTCCCTGCCCCATTGTGTCCCAGGAAAGCAGTCTGCAACGTGTTCCTGTCCCAATTTGGTGAAAAAGGGAGGGGATTTGGAGTAGGAACAATTTGATCTTTGGCGAAGGTGCAGCTGAATCCGTCCAAAGCTCGCTTGCCGCCGGCGTAGACTTTGCTGAGGTTCACCATTCGCACTTTCACCTCCGCCTCGCCGTCCAGTGGCTCCACCGAGGCTTCTCCTGTATACATACAGAAGCTAAAGGAGATGAAGTGGAGTGTTTAGGGCTGGGGACCAAAGTTGAGCTCGTCCTCCTGGCAGGGAGACGGCTTGGCCCGACGCCAGAAGCTCGGCTGGCACAGGAACCAAGGCACTCGATGCTGGCCCCACCGTCCTGCCAGTTCCGGCCAGCTTTTTCAGTCATTCCATTAAAGTGAAGGAAATGCAACCCCTCTCAGGTCAAAAAAACGCAAGCATATTTGGTAACCATCAACGTAAGCTTGCAAGCATATGTGGTAACTATCAAAGTAAGCTTGCAAGCATATTTGGTTTTTCACTTCAGATAAAAAATTTCAGAAAAAAATCAGTAAGTTCTCTACGTTCTAGCATAGAAAAAGGCGTAAAAAATTCATCAAATATTGGTGAAGTCTTCTGTCTTTTTTCCCTTCAGCAGTGGCGGCATAAAGCTAACATATATATTTATAGAAAAAACTAAACGTAATCGATACGCTGTGTTGCACGCAGCCCGAAAACTGCCAAAAATAGGGCATCTATAGCAGTTTTTAATTATTTGACCTTTTCACGCAATTTTTTAAATTTTTATTAATTTTGGAACTTGATTTTTGAAATCTCCACCCAGAAATTGGCACAAAACCATAATAATCAGTCCGAACTGATAAATATTTTGTACAATTTTGGGTGAGATAAAAATCATAAAAAACTTTCATCATTTTCGACTAATTATTATTACTATGTTTCAAAAATTGGGTTCACAGATGCGTAAAAAATTGTAAAATCAATAAAATAAATGCAAAATCAATTTTTCAGCTTCATGCAGCCACTGTTCATGGGAAAAAATGGGAAAAGACTTCCCCAATCTTTTCATGCATTTTTTAAATCTTTTACCTTTGCTACAACGCGAAAAATGTTACGATTTTTTTTTCTGAAAATTGTTCATCAAAAGTAAAAAAAGCAAATACGCTTGCAAATTTTACTTTGATGGTCTGTAGCCATAAAGAAAAATTAAAGCGAACTGAGAGAGGTACTCATTTCTTAACTCTGCCTTTAAGCCAGAGCTATTAAGCAAGCATGATAGTTTACATAATGTAAACCCTTTTTGTACATAGCTAAAATGTACAAAAGAAACATGTGCGGCTATAAATCTGAAGCGTGATGTAGATACCTGGCATGACCTGATCCAGGTAGAAGTAGAGGCCCAGGTAAAGGAAGAAGTCGAAAGCCAGAGCAATGAAGCTAAAAGCCGGCGGCACCAATAAGCCTTCCTGCGGGCTCTTCCAGACATCCCTGTCATTCCAGCTTCTGCATCAACGCCAGCAGAACAGGATTGAGCAGAACCCGAAGGTGAACTTCAGCCCGTCCAAGTTTATCAGGTTGCCAATGCTTTGGTAGGCGAATGTGTAGGCAAACTGAAATAAGAAGGGACAGGAGGAATGGGTGACAATTCAGAAGTGTTTTAGGACAGGAGGAAGAAGAAGCAG
Source organism: Ptycholaimellus sp. GST1_10 (assembly GCA_030248095.1). NCBI lineage: Eukaryota > Metazoa > Nematoda > Chromadorea > Chromadorida > Chromadoridae > Ptycholaimellus > Ptycholaimellus sp. GST1_10. The sequence goes on from JASANA010002723.1 coordinate 16,435, forward strand.
AGGGTAGCGCCAGTAATGGCCGGGCAGATTGGCAAAGAGCAGAGCCATAACCAAGCCGGTGCTGACGCCCAGAGGCAGGGGAGGGAGGGGGGGGGCAAGGGGGCAGGAAAAGCAGAAAAAGTCACCGCCACGGTTTTGGGGGGGGGGTAACCGAAAGGAAGATGGTGGCGAAGACAAAGAAGGCCATGGATGCGAGGCCATAGAGAAGATAGAGGAGCGTGTAAACGGCGATCAGCTCCACACTCTGCCCAAGGTGGAGAAAGTAGAGCGCAACGCTCACGCCGATGGACAAAGGGAGCATGTTTGGGGTAACCAAAAGAAGACGGTGGCGAAGACAAAGAAGGCCATGGATGCGAGGCCATAGAGAAGATAGAGGAGCGTGTAAACGGCGATCAGCTCCACACTCTGCCCAAGGTGGAGAAAGTAGAGCGCAACGCTCACGCCGATGGACAAAGGGAGCATGTTTGGGGTAACCAAAAGAAGACGGTGGCGAAGACAAAGAAGGCCATGGATGCGAGGCCATAGAGAAGATAGAGGAGCGTGTAAACGGCGATCAGCTCCACACTCTGCCCAAGGTGGAGAAAGTAGAGCGCAACGCTCACGCCGATGGACAAAGGGAGCATGTTTGGGGTAACCAAAAGAAGACGGTGGCGAAGACAAAGAAGGCCATGGATGCGAGGCCATAGAGAAGATAGAGGAGCGTGTAAACGGCGATCAGCTCCACACTCTGCCCAAGGTGGAGAAAGTAGAGCGCAACGCTCACGCCGATGGACAAAGGGAGCATGTTTGGGGTAACCAAAAGAAGACGGTGGCGAAGACAAAGAAGGCCATGGATGCGAGGCCATAGAGAAGATAGAGGAGCGTGTAAACGGCGATCAGCTCCACACTCTGCCCAAGGTGGAGAAAGTAGAGCGCAACGCTCACGCCGATGGACAAAGGGAGCATGTTTGGGGTAACCAAAAGAAGACGGTGGCGAAGACAAAGAAGGCCATGGATGCGAGGCCATAGAGAAGATAGAGGAGCGTGTAAACGGCGATCAGCTCCACACTCTGCCCAAGGTGGAGAAAGTAGAGCGCAACGCTCACGCCGATGGACAAAGGGAGCATGTTTGGGGTAACCAAAAGAAGACGGTGGCGAAGACAAAGAAGGCCATGGATGCGAGGCCATAGAGAAGATAGAGGAGCGTGTAAACGGCGATCAGCTCCACACTCTGCCCAAGGTGGAGAAAGTAGAGCGCAACGCTCACGCCGATGGACAAAGGGAGCATGTTTGGGGTAACCAAAAGAAGACGGTGGCGAAGACAAAGAAGGCCATGGATGCGAGGCCATAGAGAAGATAGAGGAGCGTGTAAACGGCGATCAGCTCCACACTCTGCCCAAGGTGGAGAAAGTAGAGCGCAACGCTCACGCCGATGGACAAAGGGAGCATGTTTGGGGTAACCAAAAGAAGACGGTGGCGAAGACAAAGAAGGCCATGGATGCGAGGCCATAGAGAAGATAGAGGAGCGTGTAAACGGCGATCAGCTCCACACTCTGCCCAAGGTGGAGAAAGTAGAGCGCAACGCTCACGCCGATGGACAAAGGGAGCATGTTTGGGGTAACCAAAAGAAGACGGTGGCGAAGACAAAGAAGGCCATGGATGCGAGGCCATAGAGAAGATAGAGGAGCGTGTAAACGGCGATCAGCTCCACACTCTGCCCAAGGTGGAGAAAGTAGAGCGCAACGCTCACGCCGATGGACAAAGGGAGCATGTTTGGGGTAACCAAAAGAAGACGGTGGCGAAGACAAAGAAGGCCATGGATGCGAGGCCATAGAGAAGATAGAGGAGCGTGTAAACGGCGATCAGCTCCACACTCTGCCCAAGGTGGAGAAAGTAGAGCGCAACGCTCACGCCGATGGACAAAGGGAGCATGTTTGGGGTAACCAAAAGAAGACGGTGGCGAAGACAAAGAAGGCCATGGATGCGAGGCCATAGAGAAGATAGAGGAGCGTGTAAACGGCGATCAGCTCCACACTCTGCCCAAGGTGGAGAAAGTAGAGCGCAACGCTCACGCCGATGGACAAAGGGAGCATGTTTGGGGTAACCAAAAGAAGACGGTGGCGAAGACAAAGAAGGCCATGGATGCGAGGCCATAGAGAAGATAGAGGAGCGTGTAAACGGCGATCAGCTCCACACTCTGCCCAAGGTGGAGAAAGTAGAGCGCAACGCTCACGCCGATGGACAAAGGGAGCATGTTTGGGGTAACCAAAAGAAGACGGTGGCGAAGACAAAGAAGGCCATGGATGCGAGGCCATAGAGAAGATAGAGGAGCGTGTAAACGGCGATCAGCTCCACACTCTGCCCAAGGTGGAGAAAGTAGAGCGCAACGCTCACGCCGATGGACAAAGGGAGCATGTTTGGGGTAACCAAAAGAAGACGGTGGCGAAGACAAAGAAGGCCATGGATGCGAGGCCATAGAGAAGATAGAGGAGCGTGTAAACGGCGATCAGCTCCACACTCTGCCCAAGGTGGAGAAAGTAGAGCGCAACGCTCACGCCGATGGACAAAGGGAGCATGTTTGGGGTAACCAAAAAGAAGACGGTGGCGAAGACAAAGAAGGCCATGGATGCGAGGCCATAGAGAAGATAGAGGAGCGTGTAAACGGCGATCAGCTCCACACTCTGCCCAAGGTGGAGAAAGTAGAGCGCAACGCTCACGCCGATGGACAAAGGGAGCATGTTTGGGGTAACCAAAAGAAGACGGTGGCGAAGACAAAGAAGGCCATGGATGCGAGGCCATAGAGAAGATAGAGGAGCGTGTAAACGGCGATCAGCTCCACACTCTGCCCAAGGTGGAGAAAGTAGAGCGCAACGCTCACGCCGATGGACAAAGGGAGCATGTTTGGGGTAACCAAAAGAAGACGGTGGCGAAGACAAAGAAGGCCATGGATGCGAGGCCATAGAGAAGATAGAGGAGCGTGTAAACGGCGATCAGCTCCACACTCTGCCCAAGGTGGAGAAAGTAGAGCGCAACGCTCACGCCGATGGACAAAGGGAGCATGTTTGGGGTAACCAAAAGAAGACGGTGGCGAAGACAAAGAAGGCCATGGATGCGAGGCCATAGAGAAGATAGAGGAGCGTGTAAACGGCGATCAGCTCCACACTCTGCCCAAGGTGGAGAAAGTAGAGCGCAACGCTCACGCCGATGGACAAAGGGAGCATGTTTGGGGTAACCAAAAGAAGACGGTGGCGAAGACAAAGAAGGCCATGGATGCGAGGCCATAGAGAAGATAGAGGAGCGTGTAAACGGCGATCAGCTCCACACTCTGCCCAAGGTGGAGAAAGTAGAGCGCAACGCTCACGCCGATGGACAAAGGGAGCATGTTTGGGGTAACCAAAAGAAGACGGTGGCGAAGACAAAGAAGGCCATGGATGCGAGGCCATAGAGAAGATAGAGGAGCGTGTAAACGGCGATCAGCTCCACACTCTGCCCAAGGTGGAGAAAGTAGAGCGCAACGCTCACGCCGATGGACAAAGGGAGCATGTTTGGGGTAACCAAAAGAAGACGGTGGCGAAGACAAAGAAGGCCATGGATGCGAGGCCATAGAGAAGATAGAGGAGCGTGTAAACGGCGATCAGCTCCACACTCTGCCCAAGGTGGAGAAAGTAGAGCGCAACGCTCACGCCGATGGACAAAGGGAGCATGTTTGGGGTAACCAAAAGAAGACGGTGGCGAAGACAAAGAAGGCCATGGATGCGAGGCCATAGAGAAGATAGAGGAGCGTGTAAACGGCGATCAGCTCCACACTCTGCCCAAGGTGGAGAAAGTAGAGCGCAACGCTCACGCCGATGGACAAAGGGAGCATGTTTGGGGTAACCAAAAGAAGACGGTGGCGAAGACAAAGAAGGCCATGGATGCGAGGCCATAGAGAAGATAGAGGAGCGTGTAAACGGCGATCAGCTCCACACTCTGCCCAAGGTGGAGAAAGTAGAGCGCAACGCTCACGCCGATGGACAAAGGGAGCATGTTTGGGGTAACCAAAAGAAGACGGTGGCGAAGACAAAGAAGGCCATGGATGCGAGGCCATAGAGAAGATAGAGGAGCGTGTAAACGGCGATCAGCTCCACACTCTGCCCAAGGTGGAGAAAGTAGAGCGCAACGCTCACGCCGATGGACAAAGGGAGCATGTTTGGGGTAACCAAAAGAAGACGGTGGCGAAGACAAAGAAGGCCATGGATGCGAGGCCATAGAGAAGATAGAGGAGCGTGTAAACGGCGATCAGCTCCACACTCTGCCCAAGGTGGAGAAAGTAGAGCGCAACGCTCACGCCGATGGACAAAGGGAGCATGTTTGGGGTAACCAAAAGAAGACGGTGGCGAAGACAAAGAAGGCCATGGATGCGAGGCCATAGAGAAGATAGAGGAGCGTGTAAACGGCGATCAGCTCCACACTCTGCCCAAGGTGGAGAAAGTAGAGCGCAACGCTCACGCCGATGGACAAAGGGAGCATGTTTGGGGTAACCAAAAGAAGACGGTGGCGAAGACAAAGAAGGCCATGGATGCGAGGCCATAGAGAAGATAGAGGAGCGTGTAAACGGCGATCAGCTCCACACTCTGCCCAAGGTGGAGAAAGTAGAGCGCAACGCTCACGCCGATGGACAAAGAAAAAAAAAAAAAACCCAAGGAGCATGTTTGGGGTAACCAAAAGAAGACGGTGGCGAAGACAAAGAAGGCCATGGATGCGAGGCCATAGAGAAGATAGAGGAGCGTGTAAACGGCGATCAGCTCCACACTCTGCCCAAGGTGGAGAAAGTAGAGCGCAACGCTCACGCCGATGGACAAAGGGAGCATGTTTGGGGTAACCAAAAGAAGACGGTGGCGAAGACAAAGAAGGCCATGGATGCGAGGCCATAGAGAAGATAGAGGAGCGTGTAAACGGCGATCAGCTCCACACTCTGCCCAAGGTGGAGAAAGTAGAGCGCAACGCTCACGCCGATGGACAAAGGGAGCATGTTTGGGGTAAGAGGGGAACCAAAAGAAGACGGTGGCGAAGACAAAGAAGGCCATGGATGCGAGGCCATAGAGAAGATAGAGGAGCGTGTAAACGGCGATCACCCCGCTCCACACTCTGCCCAAGGTGGAGAAAGTAGAGCGCAACGCTCACGCCGATGGACAAAGGGAGCATGTTTGGGGTAACCAAAAGAAGACGGTGGCGAAGACAAAGAAGGCCATGGATGCGAGGCCATAGAGAAGATAGAGGAGCGTGTAAACGGCGATCAGCTCCACACTCTGCCCAAGGTGGAGAAAGTAAAAAAGAGCGCAACGCTCACGCCGATGGACAAAGGGAGCATGTTTGGGGTAACCAAAAGAAGACGGTGGCGAAGACAAAGAAGGCCATGGATGCGAGGCCATAGAGAAGATAGAGGAGCGTGTAAACGGCGATCAGCTCCACACTCTGCCCAAGGTGGAGAAAGTAGAGAATATATAAAAAATGAGAAAAAAAAAAAAAAAAAAAAAAAACAAAAAAAAAAACAAGCGCAACGCTCACGCCGATGGACAAAGGGAGCATGTTTGGGGTAACCAAAAGAAGACGGTGGCGAAGACAAAGAAGGCCATGGATGCGAGGCCATAGAGAAGATAGAGGAGCAAAAAAAAAAAACCCCCCCGTGTAAACGGCGATCAGCTCCACACTCTGCCCAAGGTGGAGAAAGTAGAGCGCAACGCTCACGCCGATGGACAAAGGGAGCATGTTTGGGGTAACCAAAAGAAGACGGTGGCGAAGACAAAGAAGGCCATGGATGCGAGGCCATAGAGAAGATAGAGGAGCGTGTAAACGGCGATCAGCTCCACACTCTGCCCAAGGTGGAGAAAGTAGAGCGCAACGCTCATGCCGATGGACAAAGGGAGCATGTTTGGGGTAACCAAAAGAAGACGGTGGCGAAGACAAAGAAGGCCATGGATGCGAGGCCATAGAGAAGATAGAGGAGCGTGTAAACGGCGATCAGCTCCACACTCTGCCCAAGGTGGAGAAAGTAGAGCGCAACGCTCACGCCGATGGACAAAGGGAGCATGTTTGGGGTAACCAAAAGAAGACGGTGGCGAAGAAAAAAAAAAAAGCGAACACCCAACAAAACAAACGAAAGAAGACGCGAAACAAAGAACAGAACGAGCCAAGAGAAGAAGAGAGCGCAACGCAACGCCCACAGCCCAAGAGAAAAACCCCCACAAAGAAGGCCATGGATGCGAGGCCATAGAGAAGATAGAGGAGCGTGTAAACGGCGATCAGCTCCACACTCTGCCCAAGGTGGAGAAAGTAGAGCGAGGAGGGAGTTTGGGAAAAGAGTGGGGAGGAGGGGGCAACGCTCACGCCGATGGACAAAGGGAGCATGTTTGGGGTAACCAAAAGAAGACGGTGGCGAAGACAAAGAAGGCCATACAAAAACGGATGCGAGGCCATAGAGAAGATAGAGGAGCGTGTAAACGGCGACCAGCTCCACACTCTGCCCAAGGTGGAGAAAGTAGAGCGCAACGCTCACGCCGATGGACAAAGGGAGCATGTTTGGGGTAACCAAAAGAAGACGGTGGCGAAGACAAAGAAGGCCATGGATGCGAGGCCATAGAGAAGATAGAGGAGCGTGTAAACGGCGATCAGCTCCACACTCTGCCCAAGGTGGAGAAAGTAGAGCGCAACGCTCACGCCGATGGACAAAGGGAGCATGTTTGGGGTAACCAAAAGAAGACGGTGGCGAAGACAAAGAAGGCCATGGATGCGAGGCCATAGAGAAGATAGAGGAGCGTGTAAACGGCGATCAGCTCCACACTCTGCCCAAGGTGGAGAAAGTAGAGCGCAACGCTCACGCCGATGGACAAAGGGAGCATGTTTGGGGTAACCAAAAGAAGACGGTGGCGAAGACAAAGAAGGCCATGGATGCGAGGCCATAGAGAAGATAGAGGAGCGTGTAAACGGCGAAGTCCACACTTGCCCAAGGTCAAAAAGACAGTAAAGTCTTTAGCGTGTATTGAATGTTTTCACAACCTATTTTCTGTTATAAATATGTGCTTTTACGCGAGTATAGCTGTGGTTTGTTCCAAGGCTGTTTTATTGATGTCGCATTTCAATTCTTCTCTTTTACATGTGTGGTGAGGAAAAATGCTGCAAAAAATAAATAGCTGAAATTTGATCTTTCCTAATACGATTATTTCTCTCTATTATCGGATGCTTATGAATGGCAAAAAGGTAGAAATAAGAAAAGCATTGAAAAACAATAAGCATACCTGACCAGGCGTGTGGTATGCCAAGTTTGCCTAAATAATTTTCTAAAAGCATGTTGAGCTGAAAAAGAAGTCCTTTCTGTTCATGCCTGATTTTAATTTTTATTCAATTTATTAAATATAGACGAATTATATCATATCTAAGACGTTTTGTATGGCCGAGACCCAGATTTTGGCGGAATAAAAGATATATAAGTAAGCTCTTCCCTTCTTTCTTTTAAAATTCCATTGCTTTTCTTTTCCATGAAATATCAAATTAGCCCAAATAAACGCTTGCACCTAAAACAAAACCACAAACCCTGATAGGGCAAAAACTACCCTGAGCACTGAAGTTGGTTTTGGCTCATTCTGTATCCTCACCAACTCAACTTTTTCCTGTGACAAAATTATTGTATCTTTTAGTACCTACATTTTATGGATCTTTTGAAAAAATAATTTAGATTATTTTTTCCACCGAAAACATAGCAAAATATGTCATTTTTCCAATTTTGGCTATGTTTCGAATTCCAAATGGTTACAACTGGAAAACAACAGTATGGGAAGATGTTACATGAAAAGCTTTAAGTTTGATATGCTTTATGTTAACAAAAATGTTATAAAATTAGCAATATTAAGTGTTTTGAATGAGCGGCACAAATGATGACTTTTGCAAATTTCAGTAATTCTTGTAACCAATCCTAGTCGATTTGACATGTAATATTTGGTCATGTCGCGATATTTTTGACCTAGTTGCAAGAAATAGTTCAAGTTTGGGATTGAAAAAAAAAGCCATGTTCACCGCCCCTTTATGGGTTTTCCCTTCTATGGCTCACCCAGTCTTAATACAATGTTTAAATGATAATTTCAAAGAAAATATTGAAAACAAAGCTTATTTGCCTGGCTATTTGCCATTTCTTTCCCCTGCGACCGCTAGTTGGCGGGCGCTGTGATGGCGTAGGTACAGTAGAGAAGAGGAACAGTCACTATTTGCGCATTTCAAATCACTACTGAGGGGGGACGTGAGGTGGGCAAAAGAAAGTAAGAATGAGGTGTGGCGAAAGGAAAGCATCGCTTCTCGGCCTTTTGGCTAAGATCAAAGTGTAGTATCTGTTCTTATCAGCTTAATCTCTGATACGTCCCCTATTGGGGACAATGAGATTATCTGATTTTTGTGAACAGGCGTAATGTGGAGGCTTGCTTCCCTTCTGCCACGGGTTGGCCCAGTATTGAACTGCCTCTGGGATCGGCCTTTGACCCCCAATTTTTGGGGGTCTCTCTATGCTCTGTCAAATTAAATTGAATCAGGTCGCTGGGTTTTTCTCAAAATGATTGAACTAAATGTAGAATACGGACCAATTTTAACTTAACTAATTTTCAATTTCTTTGCTGATTACATAAACATAACAAATATGCTATGTAGAACAGACACGGAATTAATGGCATGGCATGTAATCTTATTTTCAAAATCAGCAATAAGTTTTTTCATAAGCTGAGTAGAATTTGTGATTCAGCTCCACTCGAAAACTAATTCATGAACAATTTTTTCCTTTGTATTATTCGCAGCAATGAAATTATTGATTGGGAAGCAGCTGATACAAAATTAAAGCATACCTAAAAATTATTTCCATAAGGTTCACATTTTGCTGGGAACACAGCAAACCAAAACAAAGGGTAAGCCTAAATTTGTTTACCAACTTCATTTCATGTTTCGATATTGCACTTTATTGCGTAATGCTAGTATCAGTTTCGTAGTGAGGTGACCTGGAAGTGCCCCTCACTGCCCACCCTACGGACAGCCAACTTCTTCATCACCTTCCTCATCTTGGCCAGCCTCTGTGGCCCCCATATCCATGCTGGCAGTCCTGACACCCTCTTTACCTCCTTCTTCCTCTCTCTCATCCTTCATTCCCCTTCCATACAAGGAGCCCCTATTGCAGGCAGAGCCCGGGTGGCCTGAGGAGCTCTCCGCGGTGTGGCCATTCCTGCCCGCTCCCCCCTGTCCTGCCCGAGTGCCCTGAGACTCCGGCTCGCTCCGTCCGGCCTGGCCTACGCGAGCCTGCCAGCCCCTCCTCTCCATCGCAGCCCTCCGCCACTCGATAGCCTATGATCCCTCTTCTTGCCTTGCATCCTATACTTCATGCTCTCTCCTCTCTTCTCCCGCTGTGGCCCCCTCTTTGCCTCACTTCTCTCTCCCTTTTCCCCTCCTGTGCCACTCCACACTCCCTCTCCCCTCCTTGCAGGCCCCCCCGCCTCCTTACCGCACACACACACACACCCCCACTGCCCCCTCTCTCCCCATGGGCCCCCTTTACACTGCGCCCACATGCACCCCCTCACCTCTGCCCTCCAGCACACTGCCTACACCCCCCTTCATGACGCCATGCCTCAGCACTGCCCTGCCCTGCCCCTCTGCGCCGCCATCTTGTCTGCTCCCTGTGTGCCCCCCAAGGCTGCCCTATAAGAACCCCCTCTTTCACCATCACGCCATCAGTCTGCCCTCTTGCTTCTGCTTCTCATCCGTATAAACTCTAATGTCTTCCTCTTCCTCCACATCCCAGTCATCGCAGCCCACGGGCATAACAATAGGGACGAGTGAGTGCCCCTGCGAGGGTGGCCTCACTACGTGTTAGCAGCTGAGTGGTTTTTTGGTTCCCCATCTAACCAACCTCATCATTTAGTCCCTCGTCTGTCCCTGTCCTAACACCGGCCTCGGCCAATCAGACCCAGCTCAATTTCATCTTCTCCATCATTGCTTTGACTTTGAGCATTGCGTCTGAGTGTGTTAGTGGATGTGGCAGAAAGACGACGTAAAGAAGTTGAATGGATTGAAGAAGTAGAGCCAGATACGCAACAGATCCAACCAAGCACTCTGTCTGAGTTGTAAATCAGTACCAGAGTCTATCTTCTCTCTATAAGGCTGGACCGGGTAGGACCTCGGAGAGAAAGGTAGTGTCTTCATAAATTAGCCA